>JASCZW010004957.1:0-63124 GCA_034211315.2 Aedes japonicus
ACGAACTGTCTATTCACATCATAGATCGTTACTCCGCGTTACTACCGGTAGTATATGAGCACGATCAAGCGCACATTATTTTGCCAGTCAAGGTGGTGGATTCGTTCCTGCCTTGACCTACTCCGCATGGGGATGCCTGGCAAAAGATTGTGTGCTATTTTCGAAATACTACCTCACAATGCCCTCCGCTCAATTTCAAAAACTACTTCTGTTCAATTTTCATAGCCTGCGATGCGCTAACGGAACTATCAATACTTTCTCTTAACTACCTAGTTTTCCAACAACAATCATTCTACTATTACGGTCAAACAAGTATTTTTAGGAAAACGAAAGTAAACTTTACGTATTTCTTCAATATTAATCTACTATTTCCATTTGTGACGCGTTTCACTCCAACGTTTCCTTTCCCTCTAGAATAAAATTTTAAACACTTTGAAGCCCTAGCCTACTCTAACACAGCATTTGAAACAACAACAAAATAAGTAACATTCACATCCTTAAAATCTGTCTTAAACCCAATATTACTCTAGATCAACTAAACACAACCACTGGAATGCTACTAAGAAATCAACATCTGCTACAAGGAAAAAAATCCTAATCCAATTCAATCCATTCAGTAGTGCAATCGGCCCAATAGGATACTGATTATGCCACATCTGTTTTCCCCCGAACTCCTCCTGACGCTTCATCACAATGCATCCGACTGCCACGCTCGAGGTCGGTATTTCGGTAATCAAATAACAAAGAGATGGAATGAAAATATGAATCATTTAGGAAGTCGCATGGCACCAATCAATCATGCAACCGATTCTCCTCCACACCGCACGCTTTTCACCCGGGGTAAACGTCAGCGGCAATTGTGTTTTCATTTTTAAACGAATCAATTTCCGCTATTTCATAATATTTTTGTTTTGTTTTGATTTCCAATTTTGGCAGTCGTCTGCTCCACGACTCGTGTGTTGCGCATCCAATCGACCTCCAGCGATGCGCACATGTGTAGGCAATGTAGTAACACTCTCGGCAATTGCACTCCGAGAGGAGTCTAATTGGGCCTCTGAATTGACCACGGCTGCCTAGGCTGTTGGACGAAGGCGGGGAGATTTGAGCGACCAGCAAGCGAGAAACTCGCATTTTAGTAACTGACGATACTTTTTAGCGATCGATTCAGCGCGAGATGGTGTCGGAATTGGCAACTAGAGATTTACGATTGGTATTTGCTATTGATTTGCCTTGGCTTTGGAACGGGGGTAGGCCGTTGATCTTTTCGCCTGGTTTGCTACGATGGATGATGAAGAGGTTGGTTGTTTTTATTGCCGATTTTTTTCTTTCCGTCAGATCAAGTATCGCCGTAATCGCAATTAATTTACGAATCAAAAACTTCAATCGTTCAGCAGTTCACCGAAAACGCGTAAAACAACAAATAAAAGAAGAAATGATTATGCAATTGGATTTTATGAGTGCCTACGCGCATCGATGAATCTTTGGAGCGAATCCGGCCGGTCGTGGAAAATTTTTGCCAGTGGAAAAGTGAAAGGTGTGAATTGAACCGGAATAAAAATTCACCTACTTGAATTCGGACCATCCGGAAGTGGTCAGCAAAGCGAAGAAACAAACAAAGAACGATCTTTTTCCATATGACAACACTCAGCGCGCCACATGATGATGAAAGCGACATCATGAGGCTGCCGCAAATCATTCTCGATATTGAGAGACTTTCGATTGTCCGACACATCGCTTTTAAATTTTATGCAAGACAAGAGATAAAAAAGCCATTCATGCGGAAAGGTCGTTTGGTGCGGCCAAACAGGTTGCAGCAATGAGCAGTTTGTATGTGTACACCATATCGAATGTCACCAATCAGAGGAGGTGGTGCTGGTTAACAGGATCTTGCAAAACTTGTTTTGATTGGAGGTTTTTAATTGAACCTGTTGGTATTTTTACCAATCGTGAAGGTAACGATCTATCGCGAAATAAAAACAACCACCGAATTTAGAAAATAAGCAACTCACTAACAGGGTGATCAGAATATTTTTGGAATGGACTGTCCAGCTCCTTCCAGAATGGCCAACTGATTACGAAGATGATGAAATAGCTTGTCTGAGACAATCATGCAAATGTTAAGTAGAGTGACGGGTCCAACAACAAAACAACCAAGAGGCAATATTTTGATTTAACCTTCACTGGGCAGGCCTTAATCTGTCTCAAAACTCGAAGAATACTGAAAAAGAATAATGTGATAGAGCGTGCATTGATACATCCAATATATAATGTATCATGTCCAACATGTACTGAAGCAAAAGTCAGATTTTTACCTTTAAACGTGATTTAGTTCACGTAGTATTTTTGCTTGTTCTCGAATTCATGAGTGCAGTTCACGGATTTGGACACGTATTTTTAAGAAAAAATGCAAACTGGTTTCGAATAAGCTTTACATTATGTTATCTCCAATATAATTTTGATTTAACGCAACGTCTAGCAAATTTAATAATTATTATTCTATCGAGTACTTAACGTGAAGAGGTCATCGCAGTAGGTCTAGTATTTAAACTGGATGTGTGTCTGTGCTGTGTGTATGTTACCCTCTTCCTTTCTAGGATGAACGGGTTGTTTAGGCGGCCCCCAGGGGGCATTTGGATATTCTATTATGCAGATGAATTCGTTATGATGGGGATTGGAGCCACAGTCAAGGCCTTGAGATAAAAACTGGCACAGCCGGCGTCTTACGATGCCAATTGGGCAAAGAACGCGGGCTTCGAAGTTTTGATACCAAAAAGTGGATTTTATGGGGAGCAAATCCCCATAAAATGGTCCATAAAAATTCTCGGGGTTACTTTCGATCGTCTTCTCAGCTACGTACCACACTTTGACAGGGTTCGAGAGAGGTGTGAAAGCAGACTAAACCTGCGCAAGAAGTTGGCTGGATAACACACTAACAGAGATACTAGGTTACATATCAGTAAAGCCATTATTAATTCGCGGCTAACCTATGGACTGGAGGTCCTAGGACCGATGATGATTTATACCCTAAAAACGAAGCTAGCACCTGTTTATCAAAGACCGATCCGGATCACTTCCGGTCTTCTACCACCTACAACGCCGGCAATGGTGGCTTGCGCAGAAGCAGGAGTTCTGCCGTTTGAGAAGTTCATTATAATGGATGGAACGGTCAAAACTTGATCCACTCAAATATGACGTAGCTTTTTTAATCGTGCATTTAAAAAACTTGAAAGCCCCTCGTTTTGTAAGTGTATGCGTACGGAATGTTGACTCTATTTGTTTTTGCCATTTTTTATTCAATTGTCTATCAAAATATTGCACGTATTTAAGTATAATCCAAATTATTCCCTCGTTGACTTGGTAAGATCACTTAATATGGCCAAGTTAACCGTAACGAATGTTATAAAAGTGTTCGGAGAACATCTGACAACTGTCTAAAAGCAGGGATCAGGAGAAAACCGAAACCAGGAAGCCAATTCAGTGTTTTTATTCAACTTCAACTTCAACTTTTTTGGCTAACTTTGCTGAATAAAAACACTGAATTCGCTTCCTTACAATTGTTGTACCTAAAAACTGGTGCACTGATGATAAAGTGTCCCAAACAACATTGATAATAAAAAAAAACAAACATAAAATGTTATCAACCTGACGACACTGATCTTGGTCGACCTGCAAGACCATATACACTACAGTAGCGTGCTTGCCTCCGCGTGGGTAGTCACCCGTACTACCATTTCTTCAGGTCCGTTGGGGGAGCTCTTAACGTCAACGTATGGTCTTCGAATTTAAGTATGTTTCTAGTCAAGACAAACATTTCAAAAGGTGGAATTCTTGACTTGGCAATTTTTTTCAAAATAAGGGATGGCCTAGGAAATTTTCTCAACTTTTGAACGAAAAAAAAAAGAATCCAGCTGTATAACTAATTTTTTTAAAGATACAGTCAATTTAAGACTAACTCGTTCAAGGACATCGTAAACTTTGAGATTTCACAATGTGCGTAGAAAAGTTTTTTTTTATCAAGTATCAAGTATCTATTGCCACTGAAAATATTTGCACTGAGGAACCGAACACCATGTAACTACCATGAAGTTTGTCATTTTTTTATTTCAAAATCAAGACATTTCTAGAAAATTTTGACGTTATGTAGACCAACACGTGCAAGTGTTCGTTGGAAAATAGGAGTGAGTTGAAACAAACGAGGAAATAAATTCAAGTCAGAGACACCTTTTGTTGAGTCACGTAGTTATGATTCGGTCTCAAGAAACATAATTTTACATGAAATTTTCGAGTCGATCACTCGACACTGAAGAAGTCTGTAAGTCTCAGACAAAAAAGGCCTATCTGTCAAAAGAAAACTGTTGAGTTCTGTAGTGGAATTTAACGGAATTTGCTCGCGTTTACTAGCGGTAGTTTAAAAAAAAAATTTCAGTATTTTTAATTTTTTTTTAAAGTGATCAAGGGAGTGTTAATTTCATTTTTTTTAGTTTTCCAATGCCATCTTGTTTACGTTCTAACGTCTTGAGTAAAATTAATTATATTGTAGTGTGTAGGTAGTGTGAGTGAATTAGCTATATTTTTGTTCAGTCACGGATACCCGTTTCCTTGAAGTTAGGCAATTTTTTTTTGAAATTTGTTTGTGATTTCTTTCCCTTTTGGCTACATTTAGTTCTCAAGAATTTGTGATATATCTGAAAATATTTTTTGCTGAAATTATGTCGCGCTACTTTTGATTTGAGGTTTGCGTGAGTCCTTTGTCACTGTCTTATTTTTGACAAATGCCATTTGGCAGCCTTGCAAAATGCGAAGGGTGCCGCCTTCAACTTGAAAGATCCACCTTGCACGTTGCGCGACTCTTCTTCTTGTACCCGTTGGTTCGTTTACAAGAATCATTCTAACTGGACTGTCGTCCGACACTCCTACGACAAGCCCAGCCCTTCTTAGTCGACCGATTTTAGCGATGTGTACGATGGAAGGATCTCCCAGCAACTGATGCAATTCGTGGATCATTCACCTCCTCCACGTTCCGTCTTCCATCTGCACTCCACCGTAGATCGTACGCAGCACCTTCCGTTCAAAGGCACCAAGGTCCTCCCTTTTGCATTGCCCATATTTTGTGGCCTCAGAGAACTACCGGTCTAATTAATGTCTTGTAGATGGTCAACTTTGTAGTTCGGCGAACTTTGTTCGATCTTAGCGTCCTTAAGTGTCCAAAGTAGGCCCGATTGCCAGCCATAATGCGCCTCTGTATTTCTCTACTGGCATCGTTATCGGCGGTCACCAATGAGCTCAAATGCACGAATTCGTCTACTACCTCGTTATTATCATCGTCGATCTGGCCTCGTGTTAGGTGGCAAACATTGTCTTCTCGTGAGCCTCTTCTCTTCATGTATTTTATTTTAAACGCATTATTCACAAGCCCAATCCTACCAGCTTCCGCCTTAAGTCTGATTTCTGTCAAAGGTCAAAGAAATTTTCCCGACGAAAGGAATCTTGTGAAAGCATGCCAACCTTCCCAACGTGCCCTAACTCCGCCCAATCGACTTCTGGGCCAAATTGAAGAGGACAGTATATTCAAATAATGTCGTCGCCAAAACGACGGATGATTTTATCAAAAAGACGATCGAGGAACTGAAAAAGTTGTCTACAGGCATCTTTTTTTCACCTATGGCCAAAATTTCGTATAACTGCCGCAAAGCGGTGTGGCATGGATTAGAAGTATTTTTGAAGTTTTCAATTTCTTAATGAAAAAAATGCATTTTTTTGTAAACATATCTTTTTCCGTTCTTTTATACCATCCATCCGAAAAAAAAGTCGCTTTTTTAATGCGACCATTGGACAAGCACATAATCGCCAGCATAAGACATTTTAAGAATCATGGAGGCCATACCTCTCATGAGCTCAAAATTCACCCCGGACAAGTCACAAAAATACCCAAAATGGAGATTAAAGGACTACGACTGGAAATTAATTACATAGAAAGACAGTTGTGACCGACATAGCCATTTTGTAATGAGTACAATAAACGGTGTCTCATATCAAATTGCATCACAGAAAAAACGCTGTGGAAAATTATCCATTGTGTATTTTCTTTTGAAAAAATGTGTAAAAGTAGCTCAAAATGTTTTTTTTATTGTTGTATTTTATCGCAGTCCGTTTTTCAAAAATTGGAACAAACGGGTCACCCGAAAAGCAACGCCACGAATTGATTTTGAGCAAACACCTGTAAAATCCTCAACTCGTTCATGGGGATATTGGAATACAACTTGGAATCGTGCAGTCAACGGTGAGTCGTGTGATTAAACGTCACTACGAAACTCGGAGCATCAAACGGAAGGCGAAATACGGTAAGAATGGATGTTCTATTAGTGATCAGGATTACAAGTGTGCCGTGAAAGCGTTTAAGCGGAATCCCAATGCTTCGGTCAGGGATGTGGCCAAAAAGTTGAATCTGTCCAAGTCTTTCGTTCAGAGAGTCAAGGACCGGGAAGGACTGCATACGTACAAACTTCAGAAAGCCCCTCAAATGGCAAAATACGATGGGAAAGTCACGGGTCCAGAAACTGTACTCCCAGATGCTGTCGAAGCCTAATTGTCTCATCATGAATGATGACACTTACGTCAAGGTGGACTTCTGGCAGCTTCCGGGCCAAGAAATACACAGATAAACATTGAATTTTCTGCGTTACATAATGCACATAAAGGGAATGTTAGATTTGCCAGAATATAATGGGATATTTCATGTAAATTTAAACCAGATAACGCCTAAATCCAGCCTTTTGTATGAAAGATCGCCAATATTGTTGTATGGCACATGAAAAGTTGCATACAATTTCGTTGTTTATGCCTCCTTTAGCTTGGATTTAAACGAGGGGATATTTTACACGCTTGTTAAAATTAATTATTTTTTTTTTGTGTACGTGATTTGGCAAGCGATCTACTCATGTGGAAAACAGATTGTAAACGGGAAGATAACGAAGCGTCTGCTTCCTCTGTTGAAGCAACATGAGGGCCCTACGATCCTCTGTCCGGATCCGGATCTTCTATTTAAATGTTGTCCTGGAGTGGTACGAAGCCAACGGGGTCATTTTCGTATCCAAGGAAATGAACTCTTTCAACGCACCGAAACTAATGCCCATCGAAAAAATATTATGAAGCAAGCACTATGGAAGCATCCCAAGGTGGTCAAATCTGAGGAAGACATGAAGAAAAAGTGAGTTTCCTAACAGAAGGTAAGGTGCGAGCGTACGGTTATGGCATTGAAGTTGAATGTAATAAATATGCCTCAAGCTTACTTATGGGTTATATTTTATTGCCCGAAAGTTGGAAAAGGGTTGGTCAACTAGCTAATTTTCTACCCTTCAAAACCCTTTAACATACACAGAAAATGAC
Organism: Aedes japonicus; assembly: GCA_034211315.2. NCBI lineage: Eukaryota > Metazoa > Arthropoda > Insecta > Diptera > Culicidae > Aedes > Aedes japonicus. The sequence goes on from JASCZW010004957.1 coordinate 7,387, forward strand.
GTTCCCGAAAATGAAAACGGACCGTGAACTAGTTCACCTTTTCAAGATGTTTCCCATTAAACGCTATTTAGTTCATGATTACGTGATTCATTTCATGGTGTATTTTTGCTTGTTCTCGGATTCATAACTGCAGTTCACGGATCTGGGCACGGTTTTTTCCCGTGTAATACTATTATACAACAAGATTATTTATCGAGCCATGGACTCTGTATTTACCAGGTTGTAGAGGGATTTCTTCCCTTTCAGTAGAAGGTGCGAATTTTTTAACGGCATCTTTAATTTCCTCACAGCAAGGTGGCCGAAAATCACCTTTACGACAAAGAGCTACCCCAAAAAAATTTCATAGATTTACAATTTAATGTATAGTAACCATACAATAGAATCTATAGTATGTACAATTTATAGTATCATTCACAGCAATAAGATGACAATCGGAGTTATTGTATCCACAAAAAAATTTAATGTAGATTGAGAATGGCTATCGTTCGAATGTTGCCCAGTTACTTTTCTAGAGTTTTTCTTTTGTTTTCGATTATTGTTCCCTGAAAAATTATAATATTGCAGAATTATGTCAGTTTCATTCTGCGTGACGTTCGAAAAGTTACTAGACTTGTTGTCACTCACCTACAAAGTAAAAAAAAAGTCATTTCGGGTCAGAAGACACTCCATTTGATTTGCAAATGGAGTCATCCCACCCGAACCAACAATTGTCACCTCGTCGGTATTTAAACTAGTCCCTTGCACCTACTACCTGTGTCTAAAATAGCACCAATGTATAAGCTCAACAAGCACGCGCACATACTCTCATATAAATGTTAGATTAGCCAGAAACATAACCTTAAATACCATATCGTGCAGTCTAACTACCGCCGCAGGCCATCCAACGTGGTGCCGGGCCTTGCACGAGTCAGCAGAAGCGTGCCAATGTCGAGTGGCGGTCTACATGTCTACCAGTTCACACTATTCCTACATGTAGCATTAATGTCTATGTGCTAAATGCTAAACTCGATTGCATATTAACTCTTCCACTTGTGTAGACAGTAAACAACCGACTGGTCATATACCTAGTAGTTGACTGAAAAGTGTTTCAAACTGTAACTCGCGTCACGTTCGCCGAGGCGAAACGAAATTTTGCCGAAATGCTTTCAACAAATTTTACCGAGGAAGCTTCATGTAGGTTATGTTTACACACCAATCGTGCTCAAATTCCAGATAATCAAATGTTTATTTTTATGATTACCACCATGCCAGAGTAGAACCTTCGTTTGTGCTCCACTCCTTTTCCGAGAATTTGTTTACCAATCCCCAACAAGATAGGAACGCATTCAACAACAAACTCAGCCATGAACTTCAACTTGAAGTGCCCGACGGCCGCACCCATCAAAAGTCTGCAAACAGTAATATTTCATCGCTCAAAAGCTATCAAAATGCCTTCTTCATTCCAGATCCGCGCCGGTTGACTAGCTAGCTGCGCACGAAGTTCAAGAACGGGTTTATTATTGGCTGTTTTTTTTTCTTTCTCGTCTACTTTCGGTACAGAGCTTCGCGCATTTAACCGACTTAGCTGCGATTAGAGCAGCGATCGAAGCTAGTTTGTCGTGAGAATCACTTTTGGAATCTGTGCACACGAAGATGATCCGCATTTTTTTGTATCGTGGTCCAAAACAATTCCTCTCTTTCTCTGAACCGCTAGCTTTTCGCGTGATGTTGCCGATTGAAGATGGATGGAAATGCCGAGTGGCAGCATATGACGGAAAGAGGGTGTGATTGTAATGGATGCTGCGAGAGATGAAAACAACTTGACACGCGGAAGACGATCTTTTGTTCGGTGGATGTGTGTGAGCGAGTGGCGGTAGTTTGTTTGGTTGGGAATTATTTAAAATGTGCTAAACGGTTTCTTTCGGCGGGAGATTTGCGACTCTGTAGAAGGTAGTACTGAGGTGAAGAGAAAAGTGACGCGGTTCGGGACCGTTAGATGGCCGCTTTCGCGCTCTCTTCTGTCGAAGGGGGATTTTCTGGCTTAGCGGTTTGCCGGGTCCTAGTGATGCTTGACATTTTCTGGGCAAATTCAATTTCATGCAAATCATTTGCTAGCCATAACGTTAGTTCAAGCAAACGCGTGAAGCCATCACACACTTTTAAAATGACCAGTCTTCGTTATTTTCAAAACTTGTATACACTTTTGAAAATAATTTATTTTACTCGTGACGTAGTTCTCATTGTCGGTAAATAATTTGAAAGGTTACTTCACACATGACTAAATCTTATGTTCATTTTGACTTATTCTGCAATCCTTATTCGAAACATACTGTATCACACTGAAAGTTCTTGTTTTCTAACCTTTATTTAAGAATTTAAGTTTATAAAGCGACGTAAAAAAGACTAAATTATGTTTTTCGTATTCTTAGAAGCGCAAATTTATCCGACCATTGAGGTCGGCTTCATCGTCTAGCAAACTACGAGCTTTAACTCTCTCATTCACTCTTAGAAGGAGCATGTAAATTTAAGTCTACTGTGATGCATATTAAATAAGCGTCGTGTTAGACAGAAATGTCTGTTCATAAAATTACAATGCCAAAAAAACACGAAAACATCAATTTTTCCAAGTGCTGCTACTTCTAATGCAAATGCAAAAGCTAATCGATGCCAATTTTGATCTCAAGGATCTAGTTCTACACAGATAGAAAGAAACGTTTAATTTTCTGCGTTATCTAATGCACATAAAGAGAACGCTAGATTTGGCAGAAAATAATGGTAAATTTCATGTAAATTTAAGCCAGATAACGCCTTAATCTAGTCTGTTGTATGAAAGATGGCGAACCTTGTTGTATGGCACGTGCAAGATTGCAAACAATTTCGTTGTTTACGCTTCCTTTGGCTTGGAATTGAATTAGGGTAAATTTTTCGCGCTAGTTAAACTAACTTATTTTATACTATAGTTCCCTAAGATTCGGTAATGAAATTCAATTAAAATAGGTTCTTCAAGGCCATCGCCGGTAATGGTAAAAAATAGCCCAATCTTATCTTGTATGGTTTGTTTTGTTCCATCATCATCAAATGTTTATGAAAATTTAAAATAAAATTATGCCAAACCCGGGCCTTCGTCAAAAAATATGTTACGGATACTTATAGTTGGCAGCATATTCAGATTATTGAATATCAGAAACAAATAAGCTCCGTGCGTTACGCTGCGTTTCCGTGTAACACTGGAAAATTTAAATTTAAAAACAATTAGTTTTTCATTCTATTCCTCAAATTTTACTTATTTGAAAATTGCACCTTGAAATTTCGAGGGTTACATTTAAAAGCAATGCTTATCTATTATGCATCGTAGTCGTTTTATAATTTATCACGGAAGAGAACGAATTTGCACTCGTGACTTTTCATAACGAGTAAAACCGACTTCGTTAAAAATAGGTTTGATGTTGTTATAACACCAAGGACCAAGATCGTGTAAATTTAAGACTTTCAAATCTTAGTATTCAGTCAAGCGGATACTTTTTAACGCTTTACGAACTTTTATTTGAGGTTACCTTAGGAGCTGTTTTAAATTCAGCATCTGGAACTTAGCTTTGAGTGTGTAGGTATTTATTATTTTGGGTTTCCAGTTAAGTTTTAAAAACACACAAATAGAACATACAATTTAGTCATGTTTATCCTTCAATCTCAAAGTGTTTACGTGCAACAAGGATTACGTCACTCGTAATATTCATTATTTATAAGAGTGTAGTCAAATGCACACGTCGCGACACACACGTTAATTGACTGGAACGGTACCGCAAGTATTAGTATTAAGTCTTTAGATTGTGCAAAACTTTGCGGAAATACCAACATGTATCAAAAACTCATAGAAGGGCATGGAGGTGTTTGGTTATATCGGAAGCAGCTCATGAGTTGACATTGTGAAAAGAGTTGTTCATTTTTTGACATCTTGTTAACGTTTGTTGTATCGCTGAATCCAAATTTAGTCTGACAAAACGAGTTTAGCGGAAATTATTTGGATTTGATTCGAGTTATAATTTTATTATACAATATAAAAGTACACTCCACCGGCTGTAATGCCTGCCAAATGCACGATTATATGATTTAGAGTCAATTTCTGAGTACAACCGAATACATCCAGGTCTTAAGCAACAAAATGTCTAAAGATGTGGTACAACTCAGTAATCAATTTGAATTGAAATCTTCCTGATATTGAAGAATGTCGGTAGGTATGAGATTAAACCAACAGGTGAAGCATGAGACTAACATACATCCTCAATAATGTGTTAAAACTGGTGATTCCAAACTAAGTTTAATACTCTCTTTATTGGAAGTAAGTCTCTGCACTTCCAAGAGTAATTAATGGGAAGTTTTATTAGAGCATTGGGATGGCAGAAAAGATCGTTTCGATGACGGATACGCTGAACTATTGTTTATCTTTGTTTTAAGATTACACAGAAAAAAAAATGAATTTTAACGGGCATGTTAAATTTTCCCTCGCTTAATTGCGCTGTTTATTCTCAATTTAGTTAGTTTTAAGGAGATGCACAAACATATGTTTATAAATAAATACCGATTTAAACCAACGGTAAGCATACTGTTGAGTCACATATAAAGTGTGATAGCTGTTTACATCATTGGAATTTTTTTAACTACACTTAAAAATCGATTTGTACATATTTATTTATTTATTTATTTATTTATTTATTTTATTTATTTGTCGTTAATCAAAGTAGACCAATTCTATTACATGAAATGCTTAATGTCTATTTATCCATACCAGGTTACCTGGGTAAACTTCTAAAGAAAACTTTTTTTAAACGTGTTTTTGTTTACTGTTACATCAATTGTTTCGCAATATTTGTTATAACAGGACATCATTCTATTTAGTGGCCCATTTTTGGCATAATTAGTTATGTGATTGTTAATATAAAACAAATGTCTATTTCTAAGAATACGAGTGGGAGTATAAACATTTATCAACATGCATCGTGACTCATATGATGGTAGCGGTAAAGTCGTCCAACCTAATTTACGTAGAGCAAACAAAAAAACTATTTTTGGACTGATTCAATACGGTTTGCATGAGTATCTTGATATGGAGCCCAAACTATACTACAAGAAGGGGTCTCACATATGCGATGTAAAACGTTTTGATTGTGTTTGGATCTTTAAAGTGAAAGCTAAATCTTTTAATAAACCCTAGAATGTTGTTTGCCTAAAGTATAATGTTATTATAGTGATCAACAAATGTTAATTTTGAGTCAAGTATACATACCTAAGTTTCTAACTTCACTGCATCTTTGAACTGTGTTCTGGCCTATAGTTATTGCTTCTTGTATTATAACGTGTTTTCTTGTAAATGATATAGAATTGCATTTTTTACACATTAAGCTCGAAGCTAATTTTTTGAACACCAGTTGTGAAAATTATTGATTTCATTATGAAATACTACAAGATCAGATGATTTACATATTTCTAGATAAAGTTTCATATCTTCTGCACATATTGAAACGTTCAGTCGACTTAAAACGTGATAAACATCATTAACAAACAGAATGAACAGTAATGGACCAAGATGGGAAACCTGTGGTATACCAGATGTCACATTAACTACTGATGACAGGTTTCCCTCAAGTCTTACTCTTTGTGTTCTACCAGTCAAGTATGACTGAACCCACTTTAATAGTCCGCAATTAAATCTAGCTAGATAATTTAAAAAGCAATAAAGGGATGTCGACTCTATCAAATGCTTTACTAAAGTCAGTATATAATGCCTCAACATAATTTCCTCTATCCATTGCATTAATAGAAAATGTAACAAAGTTTAATAAATTTGTAGTCGTTGAACGTCCTTTAACAAACCCATGTTGTTTGCTAGATTAAATTTTTAACTTGAGAGAAAATATTTTGATTGATTATAGACTCGAACATTTTAGGAATGCATGATATTATGGCAATCCCTCGATAATTTTTTATATTTGCTTTTTTTGCCACTTTTGAATATCGGAATTAAAAATGATTCTTTCCAAATTGATGGAAGAATACTGGATTCTAGTAAAAGGTTAAACAGCCAAAACAAAGGTTTCGCTAGTTCCGTTGATACTGACTTTAAGAATACTGGCGGCAAACCAACAGTAAGAGTACTGCTGGGGCTTTTCGCAAATTATAATAATGGTTTACTTTGTTGAGGAAACAAACTTTTTTTTTAATTACACTATTAAGATTTTAATCTAAATATTTAAACCACACAGAAAAAATTAGGCGAAATGAAGACAGGAAACTCATCTCTTCCGGGATAAGAAGCGTCAACCGTCACCCGTATCGTTCTCAAGATACGCGCAAATTCTACAAAAAAAATCAACGCATCTCGTAAAGGATTCGGCCGCGAGCCGAAATGTGTCGGGATAAAGATGGTGGTATCTTGACGAATGAACGAGTAGTGAATGGAAGGTGGAAGCAGCACTACTTGAATAGCACTAAGGCGGAATACCAAGACAGCGTTAGTAATGGCTTCATCGATTTGGTGAACAGGGGGGCCGTGCCAACCTCCCTTAAAATTGAAGTTGAAGATGCTATCAAACAGCTGAAAAATGACAAAGCAGTTGGGAAGGATGGCATCGGACCGGAGTTTAGAAAAGTTGGCCCGGATAAGTTGGCGACTTGTCTGCATCGACTGATAGTTAGTATCTGGTATACAGAACAGCTACCGGAGGAATGGAAAGAGGAAGTTCTTTGTCGAATAGACAAAAAGGGTATCAAGTTAGAATGTGAGAATGATCGAGCGATCACTATTCTCATCGTGGCCTACCAAGTTCTGTCCCAGATTATCTTCCGTCGTCTACCGCCACTAGAAAGCAGATTTGTGGGAAGTTCGGTCGATCGACAACTGACCAAATCTTTACGTTGCGGCAGATCCTTCAATAGTGTCCCTACACAAGCACCTATTCATCAATTTCAAGGCTGCATACGATACTATTGATCGTGAAGAGCTATGAAAAATTACAACTTCTTTCCTGGGACTAGAATGATAAAGGCTACGATGGAGACGTTATCGGACTCGTTTAAAACACTCAACGGACTTCAACAAAGCGATGGTTTTTCCTTCCTCCTGTACAACATTGCGCTCAAAGGGTGTTATGGAACATGCAGACTTTAACATGCGGGTACGATTTTCAATAGATCCGGCCAGTTAATCTGCTTCGCTGACGACGTGGACATTGTCGGCAGAACGTTCCAGGTGTTAGCTGATCAGTACACCAAGCTGAAACGTAAAGCGTAAAAGATTGGATTGAAGATAAATGCGTCGAAGATTAAGCATATGTTGGCTGGAGGAACCGAGCGTGATGGAGCTCACATAGGCAGAACTGTGACAATCTATGGAGATGAGTTCGAATGAACAAATCAACTCAGTATGCCTCTATGACTACTCGTTACTTGATACTCATTAGAGTTTGAGTTTCCAGTGCAGCTTTGTTAAGCAAAAAGTCATTTTCAATTCAACCAAAATGATTATTTTGAATACTGAGTATAAAGTCGTAGATTCTTGGATCCTTCTATTATCATAATTACAACTTGTAATAATTTGAACCTATCGATCTGAGGCTAAAAAATGCACATCATGTTCTACATGAGAAGAAACAAAAATTGTTTCTTCATTTGATACTCAAAATCACCCCCACCTAAATGAAATTGAATATTGATATTGACAACAGCACAGGCGATAATGAACCTTCATCGACAAATGAACAACACCAAAATATGACAAAAAAAACTCAGCGGTTGCTCTGATAAAGAGAATACTGTCATATCAAAATTCAAATTCATGAAGATAGTTGGTTTGCCCGTTGAGGTTGTCTTCAGTTTTCAGTTCATTTGAGAGCAGATTAACAGTACGTTCACGCTACAGCTTATATTACGTGATATAGAGTATCTTGATATTAAATGGCATGTACACTATTTCCAGTGAAAACTAGACGTTTAGTTGCTGATATCAAGATACTCTATATCACGTAATATAAGCAGTAGTGCAAACGTACTATAAGACTGTCAAGGAACGAATTCGACGAAAATTAAAACGCTCTGTACGTAAAATAATTGATAACCTTAGTGTATCGAAATCGACCATGCGCAATGTGCTTAAACAGGACCTGGGAAGCCTAGCTTCCAAGGGACGTAAAGTTCACTGGATTTTAAAATCTTCCAAATATGCATGACGAAACTTTGTCCTTTCCGATGAAAATTTATTTTTCCTGCGCAACACGACAGGCCTGCAGTTCTAAGGTGACATCCCAGATAGCGACTGAAACTTTCCACGGTTCCAAAGCGCCGATTCCGCGATGGTTTTGGAGGGTGTTTGCAAACGCGGCAGCTACTGATTGTTTTCATCGAGAAAGGTGTTAGGATCAACGCTTTGTAAAGGGTGTTTCGATCAAAATTTGGTCGACTTAAACTTGACGCATTTCCTTTCATCGTGCATTAAAAGTATGTTGCACACCCCTCATTTTGAAGATGTGTGCGTGTAGCATCATGCCTCTATTTTGATTTTAAGATTAGAACTTCGGTTATCAAAATGTCTTCGAAGGAAGAGAAGAGAAGCAACGCATCAACATTTTGCACGTGCATGGCGAAAATCCATACTACTCTCACGCCAAGTTGGCGAAACTGTTGGATGTGGCTAAATCAACTGTTACCAACGTATTAAAAGTGTTCGGTGAACATTTGTCGACAGCCAGGAAAGCTGGATCGGGGGAAATCGAAAGCCGTAGGTCACAGCGACGACAAAACGAGTTGCCCGCTGTTTCGAGCAGAACCCCAACCTCTCCGTCTGAGATGTCGCAAAGAAGCTGGGAGTGGCGCCTTCAACCGTGGATAGGGCTAAAAATGAGTTGAACTGTCCACTTGCAAGAAACTGATGACTCCAAATCGTGACGATAAACACAGCACGATCGCGAAAGTTGTACACGCCTGCTTCCTGGACAGGACATTTATACGGCAACCGGACGGGGAAAGGTGGCAGATATTTTCAAGCACATTAAACTGTCAAAGTTCGCGAAGAAATATCTGGTGTGGCAGGCCATCTGTACCTGTGACTTGAAGAGCAACGTTCACATTGCGACCGGAACCGTCAACCAGGAAATTTATCTGAGTGAGTGCCTACAAAAACGATTTCTGCCTTTCCTGAAGCGACACAATTGTTCCGTTCTATTTCGGCCGGATTCGGCATCTTACCATTACGGAAAAAAGGCCATAGAGCGGAATGCTGCCAACAATGTTCAATGACCAAGGACAAGAACCCTCTCAACACGCCAGACCTCCACCCAATCAAACAATACTGGGCCATCGTCAAGCGGAACCTTAAAAAGACTCAAAAAGCTGTTGTGAGCAAAAAACAGTTCAAGGCAAATTGGTGTTCTGCGGCGAATAAAGTGAACAAGGAGACTGTACAAAATCTTATGGCAGGTGTTAAACGAAAGACCCGGCATTTCGCATTAAGTAAAGAGGAAGCTTAGCTGAATATTTCTCCTTTATTCTGTATTAACTGAACTTGAAAAAGAATAAGAATTTGACTTATTAATAAAAACTTTGATCGACTCACACACATTACTGTTTGACCAAATTTTGATCGAAACACCCTTTATTATAAAACGGAAGTTTTGGAAAATGTCGTGAAGTCAAGCTAAGAAAAAATGTACGGGAAAGATGATTACGTGTTTCAGCAGGATGAAGCGCCTTCTCTTACAGTGAATTTGGTGTTGGGTGAATTTTGGCTAAGGATGAAAGGTCTCCTAGTTTATCAGAACTAAAACCCTTGGATTATTTTGTCTGGTCATTCATACCGTCATTAATAAACGAGCACAAGGTGACTACTTAGGCACAGTTCAAAGTCGTAATCCTTCGATTTGAGACGAAATGCCGAGGGAAGTCGAAACTGGTCGAAATAATTAAAACCAGTTTTATGTCGTAACATATGCTGCAATAAGTTTTTGTGAAATAATCGACGTTAACTGGATACGGTGTACTTCATCCACAACTTCGTAAAGTTCGGTTCAATACGGATAATGAAAATCTTCAGCATTGCTTTTCCTGCCTGATATGCAGTTGCAAACATTAATCCAACACAACCTAGAAATACTTGCGTATAAACATAATAAAAGAGAGACCAGCTTGAGTGTCAACAAATACAATGAGGAAATTGAAAGGTTCATGGTTTCTATGAACGCATTTTTTTCTCATGGTTTTGACAAAATATACGCTTGTTGACATATATTTCTGAACTAACATTTCCTCTACTTGATTACAGAAAACAACAATCATTTCAATTTCGTTTCGTTTTTTATAATCGGCATCAAACGAAAGGGTTATACTTTCGCCTTCAACCACCCAAACTGTTACCTTCATTAGCATATTGCGACTCGTATTCACATGACCAGCTTGGTTAAGGCAGAAATCACACGCAGAAAAAAAAATCGCAGCCTTCATTCAATCGCGAAGCTAAACGGTACCGCAAAGAAACAACAAAACAAAAAATGTCCAGCCCGTACATTTACCGAATTGGACACACTTTCATTAATTGCATCCATTTGCGTGCCTCCGCATGAACGTCAAGGTTCACTGAGAAATTCGAAGCTACCAAAAATCATGAAAGAAAAAAAAAATCCGATCATTTCAATAAACATATGCCTCGATGCAAATTAGCATATTACAATGGTCGTTGCTCGAATTTTGGTACGCCGCAATGTGGATAAATAGTATCATAAGCTCTCCGTCCGTGGATTTCATGCACACGACCTTCATTGAAATCCACGGGAGACGTGAACAGAATTTTAATTGTATGATCATAAAAGCCAAAAACGCATAAGACGCAGCCTGTGTTTTGACATTTTGGAATTGTTTCCGATCTTGGAGGCAGAAGCACGCGCTCGGTGGTCTTCGGGGGTTGAGCAGTCGATTGTTCTAAACGGATGCTCCAAACTGGAAGGTATCGAAACAATTCACACGTAATCCACTTCAACTGAATGGGCATCACGCACAGACAGCCATTCTAACGAAGCCACTGATCTCGATTCGAGACAACAGCTAAATCCTAGGTGCAACATAGGGGAGCAGCAACTCATAAAATGAACAATTTAATGTTGGCGATTTCAAATACATACGCGCTGCCGTTCACTCGTAGATCCATTAGCGCGCCTTCCAATTCATCGCTTCATTTATCAATGCCATATTTTTGTTATTCTGTTTTTTTTTCTATTCAATACTTTGCGGAACCTCGTCCACCCATACCAGCACCCTTGGAGACGACGCAAGAAATGCGCGGACAACCATGCATGACACAGTGCACAGAAGTCTTGTCGCAGAAGCGAGTGACTTCAAGTAGGGTAGCGGCCCGTTTGATGTAGCGTTTTGATTTTAATTTTTTTTTCTAAAATCATTAGAATAAGATGTTGCAGACCAGTGAGCACTGGTTTATGAATTACCAAAAATTTTACATCCTTGTAAACATATTTGAAAAATGTGCTTTATTGTGCGACTAAATAAGTTGGATTTGGTTTGGATTGAAAATTAATAATAACCTAACGATATCTATGATTATCCTGCGAATTTGATCGAAGGAAAAAAAAATTAAAAGAATGTCGATGCTAATAGTATGAATTCTTAGCATCACAAGCTTTTCAGAAGTCCGTTCTGATTCTGGAGGTTTGATCCTCATTCGTTTGTTATGCTACAAACATGTTAATCTTGCATTAGCCACAAATAAAACCCTGGAAAACAAACCTTTCCAAAAACTTGAGAAGTCAGTCCTCATTATTAGCTATCAAGATTGAGCATATGGTTTCTTGATTGGTTCCAGATCGATTTTTGGTATTCTGCACGAAAGTCTTGCTAATATGTAACTTTTTGGCCACATCTCGAACTGAGGCATTCGGTTGACTTGACGGCTTTTTTTTGATCTTCGCTTCCGATCAACAGTCAGATGTTCTTCGAACTGTTTTATAATAACAGACACCGTGAAATTCATGATTCCCAACTTTTTTCCGATAACAACTCACAGAGTGTAAAAAATACATATTAAGCTATGTCTACGCAAAATTTTAATTAATTTTACTCAACGGATCAAAAGTTAGAGCAATTTGAATGTGTGCAGATTTTCAACGGGACACCCTTTATATTGGAAGTATCAAACGGATCTTACTATGATGTAAATGAAAAAAAAAACCGTTTTGATATGATATAATAGAAGAATAGTATCTTCAGCAAAGTTTTAGAAAATCTAAAAACAAGTAACTTTACTGGAGAAACGAAATTCCTAGGTATAACATTTGCAGAGGTATGCAGCGTTTTCTATGGAAGCTCCCTTAAAACTAGTTTTTTATACTAAACTTCTTTATGTTACATTTTTTCAAGCATACACTTTTCTTTGAAATTTTTAAGACATTGGAAACACACGATTCTGTCCAAGGCCAATATCCGTTGAAAAGTTATAGCTATTTTTAGCTTTATTTTTCCTTAACTCCTAAGCTCATAATTAAGGGGCGCATGGGGACACAGAAACTGCTAATTTTATTGAAACTTAGCTCATCGATCTATATATAAAAATGAATTTCTTTCTGTCTGACCCTTATAGACTCGGAAACTACTGAACCGATTAGTATGAAAATTTGTATGAAGAGGGTTTTAAGGCCAGAAAAGGTTCTTACTGTGGTAAGATCTCTCTCCTCTCTGTAAAGGGGGCTCCCATACAAATGAAACACAAATTTCTGCATAACTCAAGAACTAATCATGCAAATGGAACCAAATTTGGCATGTGGAGGTTTTTGAAGGCAAGAAATGTTTCACAAACAGTTATTGTCTACATAACGGATCCGTATTTAGGTAGTATAGCGAATCTACGTATTGCAGGCGCCAGAATTGTATTCTGTGACCATCTCCGATTGGAATTAAATTTTTCACATGTAGTGAGTTCTGCATATGACGGCATTTGTCTTTCAAAAAAAAGTAACGTGTGCTCGACTAACTTTTTATAGGGGGTATGCAAAATTTGGAGCATTTTTTTTCAAAAAATCATAACTTTCTAACGCTTTATCGGATCAAATTGTCGTCTTAGACAGAGCAGTAGAAAAATTTAATATTCTTTGAGGAAACAGAAAACAGAGCAAATTCGTATTAAAAACACAAAACGTGATCAGCTGAAGAGAAAGCTGAAGTTATGCCTTAAAACCTGTTGAAAAAAAAACAATCAAACTACTTTTTAGTTTGATTGATTGATTGATTTTTGTATTTTTATCAAGGTACACTGGTATAGGTAAAATGGTACAATAAAAAGATTGACAAATTGAAACAAATTGACTAATACAAATTTTTTCCCAAGCCTTTCCGTTCTTACGTTATTATTGTTATAGCGAATTTAAAAAAAATAAAGTGATTATATTTTTTTTGTAGTCATTTGCGAATGCTAGTCTTCCTATAAAGCACCAAATTTATTTTCCTTTATTGATAATGAAAATAGAAGCAAATAATTTACACTGGGACACAGGGGCCGACAAACTTTGCCGTTTCTTAACCGTAAAATAAACAGAATGATGCCGTCGAATTGATCGAAATAATTTGAAAAAAAAATAGGAAATGAGCAGCTCTAATGCCGGTCTGTTTACAGTTAAAACTTGATTAAGAACAATACGTTGAAGAAAATGTTTGAACTTCAACAAATGTTAGTCACCAAAACTTAAAATTTCTGTACACGGAAAAAGTTGAGATTATTGGTTTGTTTAGATTGGTTTCATGCCTGTTGAGCCCTTCAACCACTGCGTCCAATACTTTGGAATATTGTGGAATGACTCAGATTTAATTTAGTGATAATCAAGTATCCAACCAGAACTAACATGTGGTAGATATTGGTAGATGTAGCACACAATCCCATGTTGCACGCAATCCCCCTAGTAACCTACTGGGTTTGTTTTGCCCAACTTTGATGGGCTCTAGTGACCCTTTTCCAAATATTGACCTCCTTTGATTGAATAGTGCTAAACAACTGCAAAGTATATCAAGCAAAACAATGCATTAGGTCAGTAAGTAACATTGAGAGACTCTCTTTGTCGACTTTCTCTTGTATGCTACATGTTGAGGTCGAGCCCCTCTTTAAGGCCAACAAAAATAAGCAAGCTCAATTATGATAAAACAAACACTAACAGAATATGAATATTTTATCATTTGTAACTTAATAGTAAACTGTATGTTTGTGCTTCAAGATGATGAAATCTGTTATTGGAACAATGCTCAATGCACAATACATCCATTTGTAGTTTATTTCAATGATAACGATACACTAAAGCACATATAAGCTGTTCAAGTGATTATAAGCAAACCTAATGTTAACGGTCATTTTGAATTGAATGAAATTTTATAAATTATTTTGATGGCGTCCTTTTGTTTACATATTTCTGTACGTCAAAGCATTGAAAAAACTTAGTTTCTGGTTGATTTTCAAAATACGTGGTCTTACTCCAGAGCAGAGAAAAAGTATCGTGCACAAATGGTACACTTTGAGTGAAATTTCTTCAATAAAATTGGCTAAGGCAGGGTGTGAGCGTCACCGCGATACGAACTGCAGTTAGAAAATATGGAAAATAATGTACTTTTGAAGATGCACCGAGGAGTGGTCTGAAATTTTGCTATTGACGAGAAGATCAGGGATGCCTTCAAGCAGAAATCATCGGCTTCTGTGACAGATGTTGCGAAAAATATAGTGACCTTGACTTCTAAAAGAGCGACTTGACCTCAAGGAGAAGAAACCCAAAAGGAACTCAAATCAGGCTGCGTCTGTGAAACTGAGAGCCCAGGAACTGTATGACACAATTTTGTGTAGACATTCTGAGTGTAAAATCATGGACGATGAAACGTATGTGAAATTGGATTATAAAACCTTTCCCGAACCGCAATACTTCACTGTACGCAGGTATAGGGATATCCCCGAAACGAAGAAGTCCATTTTCACTGGAAAAATATGGCAAGAAGGTGGTGGTGTAACAGGCAATGTGCGAATGCGGCAAAATATCTAGCCCGTACGTAACATCGGGGACAATGAACACCCAGAAGTACATCAAGGAGTGCCTCCAGAATTTTTGACCTGATTTGGCATCATTTCGTCGAGTCAAGGACACACTAGGGTGGTACAAAAGCTAAAATGTCTGTTTTGTGCTGAAATACATGAATCTACCGAATTGCCCGGTGGCACGGCCAATCGAGACTTTATTGGCTTTGACTAGAGCAAAGCTACGGAAATATGTAAAACCGGATGACATCAAAAAATTTAAAAAGAATTGAACAAAAGTGGTGAAAATGGTGGAAAATGCAACTGTACAGAAGCATATGGGTCATGTTTGAGTAAAAGTGAGATGTCTCGGTTATAATTAAAGATTTTGATTGAAGAAGATTAAAACATAACGTAAAATTTTCAATATTTTGAAAGTGTATTTTTAATTTCTGAAACAGTCTATTAGTTTTGTGATGATTTCTAACGTGTCAAAGCATGACATTGTTGCAGGTCAGCTGTTCATTACAAAATTATAAGGATACTTGAAATCACAAATTACTACTAGGAGATGTATTTCTATATCAGATAGAGCAGCGTCTCAACATGCAAACAAAACAAAATTTGCTTTGGGTGAATGGATGTTTAGCCGAATGGACGTTTGTCCGAAAATTGTCTATTAGCATAAATGTATTGCAGAGAAAAGGAAATTAGACTATAAAAAGGTAATTTTAAACGCATTAGATCTAATGCGCATTAGATAGCATCCCGATATTCTAGATTTATTAAACTTAGAGTTCATCAATATGTGTGCGCATTTGCAGTAATACACATTCTAATTATTAAATTCGGCTATTTGCCTATATACATACATGAGAAGTATGAATATGTTTTGATAAATCGTAGACTCCTGATTTGAGGTGGAAATATGTATAATGTTAAACAGCTATTCTGTCATTATTTTTTATAATCATTATTTCTAATCATTATTTTTTATAATCTTGAAGAAATATGCAGTTCCTCCGAAAAATACCTTCTTTTGATTCTTTGCACATGAGTCTTCTATGTCGATACATATTCCTGTATTCGAAAGCAAAGCTCTAAACCAAGCGCTTGCCTGGTATAAAACTCTTATGAGAGATTTTTCCTTCTTCCAAACACGAGCAGTTTCTTGAAGTTTCACTGATCAAACAAATGAAATACTCATGATTTCAATTTGAGAAATTTTGAACCGATTGATGAATTATGTGAGAAACTAATATTTAATAATTTTGAGCTTTAATAAAATTGCATTTTTCTTATTTTACTTTTGAGCCGTTGTTTGGAATCAGATGATAAAAAGCTTCGAACCCTAAAATTACTTGGCATGGCATTCCACAGTAGAATCTATTTTAAATTTCGACTTTTCTCAACTGAGTTATTCGTCCTTTTGAACAGTAGTTGCAATGAACTTTCTCAGAAAAATCTAGCCTCAAAATGACTGACGATTGACAAAACATAACGAGAAATAATATGATCAAACTAAAGCAAAAAAAAAATGCAAGAAGTATGTGGGAATTTTACAATTTGAATGAAGAATACACATAAAAATTCAGGTCTCCAGCACGATAACTTATAAAGTATCTTCTTCCTCCATTCGACCAAACGTCAATTCGGCCAAACGTCCATTCGGCCAAACGTCCATTCGACCAAACGTCCATTCGACCAAACGTCCATTCGACCAAACGTCTTTATGCCAAACGTCCATTCGGTCAAGCATCATCGGTATCATCGTGCTTTGAACCCACATTTGCTAGTCTTTATGCTTTGAACCCAGGCATGATGTAGAAATATGATGCGATAGGAGGTACTCGTTAAGTTCCCTTCCTTGTCAAAAAGTGTGAGCGTGTGCATGGAAGATTAGGAGTGCTTGGGTTTGCATGAATATATGTGTTTGTAGCAAATCCCGAGTACGCCACGGGTAATCGGTCCCAAAAGCTAACAATAGTTAACTAGTAATAAGCTACATTAAAGAAAACGCAATATCGAAAAGAAGTTGTAATGAAATCAAACTTAAAATCTCTTAAATACAATACCATCTGAAATATTATAAGTATGAAGTATGGTTCCGTTTCTCCCAAATTTATCTGATACACATATATGCTCAACAATATGAAGTTGTTTTTTTTTATATAAGAAACAGGTAAGAAAGCGTATTTGAGAATGGAATTTCTGTTTCTTTATGACCAATTTTGAGATTAGATGTTGAGACCAACTTTTGAAAATGACCAAAATAATGGCTGGAAATATTTTTTTAAATATAATTCAATAACTTAAATGGGTTATGGACAAATATTTGCGGAAATTTATTTGTTGAGAATGAAGCATAAAATCTATTTTTGTATCGTTTTACTGATAACAGTACAAATTGATTTGCCAAATTGACAAAACTAAAAGAATTAAAAAAGTCTGCAAAAAGTATTCGTCCCAAACTTTTTACTAGGCATAATTTTCGCTTTCTTTAAAAAAAATATAATAAATAAGGGGGGTTCATTCTATAAAATTAGCATTTTGAGTGCGAAAGTCTCTATAATGAAGTAGCAAAACAAAACCTTTTGTATTTTTATAAGAATATTCAACTTTTTAAAACTTTTTGTGAGACGGCATTGTAAACCTATAAAGCGTTACAATCTTATGAAATTATGAAAAATTTAATGGTCCACTTTTTGCTACTAATTTACTTTTTTCAATGCCAAATTCCACCTTAAGCAGAACTCAATAAATGTGCAAATGTGCACGGAGATCGTCGTTCCAATCCGATTTGCCATTTGGGGTGGAAATGCTCTATTGTTGAATAACTGATTGTAAAAATACCTCAATTCAGTATATCAAGCAAAACAATGCATTAGGTCCTAAGTACATTGAGAGACTCTCTTTGTCGACTTTCTCTTTGGTTAATAGCTTGTCAATTAGACAATTTGCTGACGATTTCGACGTATTGGATCCGTAATCACACTTATTACTACCGTACTGCAAGTTCAAAATAGTTGAACATGTTCTCGACAAAGAGAGTCTCTCAATGTACCTAGGACCTAATGCATTTTTTTGCTTGATATCAGTACGCTTTACGATTCTTACCCCCGGCTTATCGTGGAGTTGGTAAAAGCCATTAAAAGCATCAGATGATTGTCATGAACGATGACGATTAATTGACAATACAATCACTTAGACATTCACGAACATCAAATGCGCTTGTTTTGTAGATGTTGCTGCTTTGTTTGCTTGCATGAGTTTATTTGTGCTTGAACCCCATTTCTATCCTCTGATGTTGTTTGCTTTGTTTTGAGCTCACAAAATCGAAAAATACGTCGTTCCGTATTTAGTCATAACCGTACTTGGGCTGCCGTGCTTCCTCTTGTTTGTATCTACTATTAATCAGTTGCAGTGAAGCTTAAGTTTCAAACGTTCAAATATGTAATATGTGGCAAATCATTACCTATGCTGATGACACTCGTATGAGGTTTTCAACTTCTACAACAAATAAAAAGTATAAGTATAAGAATACTCGTGTCAAGTTACAAATACAATCTTACGTAAAACTTCCATCTCCACGAATATTTCTTGACAAAATCGTCAAAAGGTCGAAAGTAACAACTGTAAACAATGACTTAAAACGTAAATTTCCTGGAAATGCCAGGTTGTCAACATCTATATCCCCTACCGACGGGAAGTTAATAACTCCCTGTATCTGTTTCTGATGTTATTTTGTTTGTGGAAGCAAGCAGATCCCAAGAAAATACGCTAAAAGCCATTGTTTGCAAATGTTACTTTCCAGCTTTCGACTATTTTGCCCAGATTGGTATATTCCCTAGACTTCAGAATTTAACTTCCAATGTTGTTTAAATACCCTCCATTAACGGGACCGCTACCCTTTAAATTGACACCCTGGTATAGAGGCTCGGCGCTACATATAAATGATTACGAAACTCGACCACCATATTAAGCTTGTGCCGACCGTGCCGACTGCTGACCGGTGCCATTTGTACCATGATGGCTACTTGACACCGAGCAAACCCGTCACCCATCTCACGGCGGCGGTAGGACTAAAAATAAATAAGTAAGCAAGCGCAAGGCCCCAAGACCGAAGACTGGTTCGTATGTGCATAATTAAAAGTGAAACGTGTTTCTGGTAGCTGGTTTGTGGTTCGTAATGCAGACGAAGTCCATTCGAAACATTCGGTACCTGATAGGGACCTGATAATTTTGTAGTCAGGAAGCCTATCTTTGCGAGGGAATTTTTATGCGAAAGGATTATAGCAGCATTAATAATGTCTTACGAATTCATGACGGTAATAAGATTGTGATGATGGCGTTACGAGAGAGTCGTTTGTTATGAAATTTCTTTACTAGGCTATTCTGTCTCGCCTTGATTATGAAGATGTTGGAAACTCGCCAAGTGTTCATAATGTTCCCTCAATTAAGAGCTATCCCTTACTAATATTCACCAACAAAATACTTCAAGACTGGAATGCGAAAATTTGATAATACTATAATATTTGAAAGTTGCAACCCGTGAAAATCAATATCGTTTGACGACTGGTGGAAAATAACGCCTAAATTCGATCTCTCAGTATGCAGTACGATTCTCACCCACGATCATCGCTGGAGTTGGTGAGAGTCGTTATAAACAATCAGACGAGGATCATGGACGACGACGATCCATCGACGGTCTATATCATTTATGAATGTCAAATGCACTTGTTTTGCAGATGTAGCTGCTTCATTTGATCATGCGAGTGCATAAGAGCATTAGCCTCATAGTTTGCCTTTTGCTATTGTTATGACTCACACAATCACGTCAACTGAGTTGAACGTGGAATGCAAATTATTATTCGTTCCGCTTGTTGTCATAATCGGACATGAGAAGCCATGCTTACTTTTTATTTGTGCTTTCGATCCTTGGCAGCGTATCATAAGTTTTAAATACAAACTTTAAAACTTCAACTATAGGCAAAGACAGTCACGCGTGGAAATCGTTTCTGCTCAAGGGCTTCCACTAAAGCATTCTCGACGGGAGCCATTACCTCAAAATTTAGACTTGATATAACTTTAAACCTGTACTAGATATTGAATATTCAATCACATCAGTTTGTATGCTTACTTGCTGTGAACAATCTGATGGAGTTCGATTCGATGTTCATTCATTAACAATCGAAATTTATCAATTTGAAATAGCAAGGTAAGTTTGCGAGAGAGAGAGAGAGAGAGAGAGAGAGAGAGAGAGAGATAAAAGATAGGAAAAATTACATGGAGGAGCAATTCACCTTAACGGTTGTAAATTGTTATTCTAACGACTCTTGTGAAAGTGTAGTGAAATTTTGCATCTCTGGTTATGTCACTCAATCAACTTAAAATCATTGAGATCCGGTCGGTATATGATTGCCCAAAATGTCTAGGAAAATTATTTTCTTCCGATTCAGAATATGACGAAGAAAAACAAAGCCACTAATAATGTTCGTGAAGGATTTCGTATTTTACTCAATAGGCATTCACCATCTCTGTCACAAACCTGCAAATAAAAAGAAAGGAGAAAAGAAAATTGGTTAAGGATACAGTCAACTGATTTTTTTAATCTCTGAATTAAAACTCAGTGCAGGAATGAAAATGAGAGAACGGTCATATGCTAAATAATATATTCGTTTTGTATTTCAATGCAGCAGGAAGAGCGTATTTTGTTGAAAGATAATGTTCAAAATGCCAAAACAAAACTCAGATAGATTTTCTCAACAGTTTTTTATCCAAAAAAGGCCACCAAAAGTTCGCAAAGTCATTAATTCTGTTACATATTTTACTAAATGATACATTTTCCTAGAGTATTATCATATATTTTTGAATATAATATTAATTTATTGTTGTTTCATTCGGACCAGTTTATAGCAAAAGTACATATAATCACTTTGAACTCAAAAAGTGTGAAGCTGATTTTTCAATAAGAAATCAAGTTATTTTTTTAATAGCACTTGAGAGCTGACTTGGATCAATTTAAACCTATAGTAAGGATGCGATGTGATGATGGTTTTTCATTGTAAAAAGAAGGAAATTTGAAGGAACGCTTAAGAGCTAATTTGGTACGATTTAAACCAACAGTAATGAAGCTGTTGAGTGTGACAATAAGCATATTGAAAACCCGTGAGTTGTTACTCTGTATTTGAGCAACAATCAACAGAATGTCGATTGGAAGTATTGAATCATTATCAATATTTGATACAATTCCTGGTGTCGTCATTTATCGATCAGTTCAGGAAGGTGATCGATAAATGAGGACACCAGGTCGATGGTGATCGATAAATGCTAATTGTTAGTGACAGGTTATCTGTAGGTTTCATCTTGATAGGTAAGGAAATAGTGAGTTGAAGTATAAATTTTTAATACTATATTCCATTTATAATATTTAACGGAGTCACACAACAGATACCCAGGAAACCAATAAACAGTTCCAAAGTATATTTACGGCAGCCTATCAAGCTATTTAGTCACCATAAATACAACATAAATGCCGCTTTTGGCCCAATATACGGCTACTTTACTGCAAAGCTATGATAATGCTTCATTAATGCTATTTTGCAATCGAAATGCTTATTACCGGCTAGAAGCATTTAAAAAGCGTTTGAAATTTACTTTTACAACAGATAGCATTCAAGATGCTGATATAATGCTAATTAGCATATAATTCTTGTAGCATCTGAAATGCAGATTTAGGGTTTATTTACTGTATTTTCTAATTCGTATTGGTTACCTGTGTAATTTGTTGCTGAAATTGCATGTCACCATGAAACACAATGGTTTTCTAAAATTCCTAATGTATATCATGTGAACATCATTAAATGATCTATCGACTAAATATATAAAAGTGAGCAGTTGTCCAGAACACTATCGAAGCAAAAAACAAGAGAAAGCTATTGTTACGTATGTTTGTCACGCAAAATGAAAAAAAAAATCTGATTCGTAATTTTTCCTAACATTACATTAGAAAAATTTTCATTTGAAAGGTCAATCGTAGAAATCGTTCAACGGCTCAGAAGTTATTAATTGTAAAAAAGGCATTTTTGAAGATTCGGACCACCCCAACTCGGAAAAAGTCACCCTAATGACGGGATAAAAAATAGAGTCTAATATTTTATGATAAGGAAGAACTATACCAATTTTGACGACCAATTATAACTTTTTTCAGTGGAATTACTGTATGAGGATAGATTCACGCCAACAGTAAGGATGCCGTTGGTGTTACTCACAAGGTGTGATGGTGGTGTTTTGTTGGAAAAACAAGGTAAATTTTAAGCAATGCTTGAGAACAGGTTTATTTTGATTTCAATCAATAGTAAGGATGCTATTGGATCTACTCACAATATTTGATGATGTTTTTCATTGGGAAAACAACGTATGTTTTAAATATCGCTTTTAGAACCCGGTTTAGACCTATTTACATTAACAGCAAAGATAGTAGCCAGTCATGAAATAGGATGATAGTTTTAGATTAAGAAAACAAAGTAAATTTAAATTATCGCTTGAGAACCAATCTGGTTTATTTAAACCAACATTAAGGATGCTGTAAGCGCCACTCACAATATATAGTAGTGGTTCTTTATTGGAAAAACACTTTTAATTAGTATAACTACATTCCACACACTATTTTACTACTCAAGTTAATACCTGTATCTAGCAAATTGAACATTCTAAAGGGCCATCTACAATGTTTCTCACAATAGGTGTCACCTTTTTCTCAGTTTTTGTTTATTTTAGCTGGGTAGTTTTAACAGCGGAATTGATTATACCCATTTTGAGTGTATTCTTTTGACAGATTATCGCTTAAGATAAGTAGACGATTCCGTTTGATTATATTTATCAGCTACAATAGAAGCCATGCGGGAGCAAGTTGGAAAATAACATTTGCAAAAGCTTTGACCGTGTCAGATATTCAATAGCATTAAGCAGTTCGGAGTGAGTAAGCGTTTTGTTTTTCATACCTTGAAACGGTTCAAGGAATCTCAAATGTCCATGTTCACAAAGAAGGTGCCAGACAAACTGCCAGAACGAAGAAAATCATCAAATGTGTGAGGGAGCGAATAAGACGTAATCCAGCCGTATCTGGCCATAAATTGAGCAAACAATTTCAAATGTCCCATGCTTCAATGAACAGGCTTCTCAGACATAATCTGGAATGCAAGGCGTACAAGATACAACGGATTCACGGGTTGACGGAGCGTCAAAAGCAAGCCAGAGTCCAAAGAAGCAGGAATCTTTAGATTCAGCACGGTGACAGCGAGATTTTAATTTCGGATGAAATGCTCTTCCTCCTTCAGGACACTCATAATCAACAAATTGATCGTGTGTATGGCAAGATATACAATAACTGTATAACGCTATCTGAATGTATCGAAAATAATGATATGAGGCGCCGTTTCACGAAAAGGAAAACTTCCTCTTCTTTTCATAGAACTTAACGTAAAAATCAACTCTGAATATAATATCGAGCAGGTTTTGAACAACCATCTGCTTCCTCATGCTTCAAGGCTGTGAGGGAATACACCATATTGTTTCCAACAGGACTCAGCTCCAGCTCACAAGGCAAAGAAGACGGAGCGCGGAATTTCATCACAAGCTAAGAATGGCCTGCATCTTCACCGGATCTCAATCCACTTGATTATTTTGTTTGGAATTATATGCTTCAACATATAGGCCCTACGAAAGGGCTTACTTTAGATCGATTCAAGAAACATTTGGTTGATATTTTGGACCAAATTCCTCAGGAAATCATGCGTGCCAGTTGCGATGGGTTTACAAAGCATTTGCGCAAAGTTATCAAGGAAGAGGGCGAGACATACAAATTGAATTAATATGGTTTATTTCTATAAGATATATCTCTAAAATGAAAAATAAATGCTGTGGTTTGATTCATTTGTTTAGCTGCTATCCCATTTTATTTTAGTGACACCTATTGTGCGACACCCTGTAAACAGTGTGTGCTCACAACGACTAACCGTTGATGAATCCTGATGAGTGTGAGCTTTTTAGTGGAATACCTGCAACTAGAAAATGAGAAGAAAGATTTGTAATTTCCATTTCATTCCAACTACCTTCATTGCTCATCCTGACAAATACGCGTATCTGTCAGGATAAGCAATAAAGGAAGTTGTGATTAAATGGAAATTACTAATCTTTCTTCTTAGTTTCTAGTCAACCATCGATAATTAATTGGCAAATAGGTTCTGTACACCAAGTAGAGTATTCTGCTTAACTATTCCATTCGACCGTCTCATTTTATTATTATTGTCTCATTTTATGTTTTCCTTTAGAAATCTGTTCAATATTCAATTGGATCAGATCAAATAATCAGTTTGGAAGCCGCTCATATAGCGTTTTTATTGGTACTTTTCTGTAAACATTCCATCACTACACTGAAAGCATTTAAAAATACCCTCAAATCTGTTTATAGTTAGTCTGAAAACATTTTTAAACTTCTATGGAAGCATTTAAGAGCTACTCTAGAAGTATCTCACAATTGCACTGTACGGTTTTCAGAATAACTCGGAACACATTTTATAACAATTCTAGTTTCATTCCTGTATTACTCTGGACGTTTTCTAGACTTACTATAGAAGCTTCTTTGAATCAGTGTTGATAAAAGTCATGCAGGTTCAAAGTCGTGGATTTTCAGGCAACATTACATTGACTACGTATAAATTCCATGCGAAAATCAAATGAAAACTCGTGACCACAAACGTAACCAGAAGAATGAACGTTCGATATTCAAAATGCTTTGATATTCATTTCTATTCATTTTTTCAGGTTCATTTTCAATATGAATTTCGAAATGTCAGAAATTAAATTCAATAATCCAACATGAATATCATTTACCGGGATCGTCAAAAATGCAAGGGGAGCCCAGTTCAGGATATTCTTGAACAACATTGCTAGCATCTATTCTTCTATTCTTCACTTAATAATCAAAAATAATATAAAAAAATCATCACAAAGAATGATGTTCAGATTTCGTCTAATGAAGATTCATACTAACCAATTGATAATCAAAACAACAGTGACAGCAGATTTTTAACCCGCACTTGGAGCCGACTTCATTCATGCAGCAAACAAAATTCTGTTGACATAGAAGTGATAGCGGTGATCATACACGCTCATTCGAACTTACCCAAAATTGAGTAACTTGTACCATTTTTCATAAAAAAAAGGCTGAAACGTCAAACCATAGGTAAGATGATTTATGAAAATGGGTAAATCTTAGATGGTTCTTCATAAATCTGATTCAATCCTTAATTAAGCTGTTATACTGTAGTAAAAACGATTGACGACTGAAATGTAGGCGTGTTCTTCCTCAATGTACCTGGCGGAACTTGCAAAAAGTACCTTATTTCATAATTATTGGCTTAGGTTCGCCCATGATCAGATATTGCGATGGCGGTTGCCTCTTCAGGGATTGCAGCCACATTGTTGGAAGGCGGTCGAACGGCTTAATCTGCGTTGAAGCTGCCGTTGAATCTTCAACTGACAGACGAATCGACATGCAACATTTCGAAGAATTCGGCAAGGACGAAGTGTTGCAGTGCTGTAAGATCATCGTCTGGGATGAATGCACAATGGCACACATTGGAGCATTAAGCTTACGTATATGGGGCGATATGTAAAGAAGCTACAGTTGACGAGAAATATGTGAGTTACCTTGCAAAATGATCCGTGTGCAAAGATTTTTTCGAATCAATTGTTGGCGATTGGCAATAGATTGATTTCGTTCCCACCGAATGTCAGCCATTTCACAACGAAAAAAGAGGAACTCATTACGAGTGTTTTCCAAACACCATCCAGAATTATGAGAACCACGATTGGTTAAGTGCACGTGCGAAAAAATGGATGCCGGGAATTTGAATTTCGTAATTGAAAATGTAATTCCTGGACAATTACATTCATTCAACTTAATTGATTGTGTGAATAATCCGGATGAAGTAATTAAACAAAATTCCTGAATTCATTGGATTTGCCAAAATTACCACCATATAATTTACGACTGAAGATTGTATCTGTTATCATCATACTCCCGAATCTTAATCAAGCGAAATTGTGTAATGGAACAAGATTGATCGTTAAGCAACTCAAGAATAATGTCATTCATGCAATGATACTCAAAGGCGAAATCAAGGGCGAGGATGTGTCCAAGAATTCCACATATTTCAAACGATTTACCTGTTGAGTTCAAACGAATACAATTTCCGGTTTGCCTTTAACTCGCCATGACAATCAATAAATCATAAAGTCAATCTTTAGAAGTGTGCGGGATTAAACTTGAATGTCCATGCTTCTGGCATTGTTGTTTATTAATCTTTGTTTATTTACGCACAGGATAATGGAACAAAGAATGAAGTTTACCAAAAAGCACTGAATTGAACTAGCGCAAGATTCTTTCAACCTCTACAAGCATGTAAAGCATATAAATTCAAACAAATTCGAAAAGTGTTTCATTGAATCAATATTTAAATTTCAATTTTTCTTAATATGTTATCGATCACGAATGAATGATAAAAAAAATTGAGGCGACAAACAAGCCAAGCCTGGGCTAAAGTCACTTAAAAATAAAATTAAGTCATGAATGTTCGGAATTATTTAAATCCTAAAATCGGTTGAAGCGGAACAAAGTTCGCCGGGTCAGCTAGTTTTCTATAAAATATCAAAAAAGAATCCATTCTGGAAATTCTATTTGTTCGATCAGAGAAAGCTAACCATCCACTACCAACAGAGCCTGTTCGAGCTGGTTAGACTAGCGGCTAAGGAAGTCCCGCAATGCGTGACCAATGCGCACCAGCGCCAGGTTCTGGACACCGTGATGTGTGTTGTCGAGGATCAACTGCAGGAGGAGAGCTAGCCTTCGTTTATTTCGCTATCTGGTTAACTTGTTCGCTGTATGTATAAGCGTATGTGTGCATGTGTGTATTTTTGAAAGAATTTGTTAATGAATGAGAGGATTAACGTGATTTTCCAACTCCGGCCCGATATTGGTAGGTAATAAATACTTCTAGTAAATCGATTTATTGACTTTATTGAGCATGTATAACCATACCACAAATTAAATATTGAAACTACAAAGTTGATAAACTTTTATTCAAAATATAAAAAAGAAAGCCTTTTCTCAAATTTGGGTAAAGAACCGGTTACTCAATTTTGAGTAGTTATCATTTTTATGATTTTAGTGTAAAAACCGGGAAAGTAAACATCATCATTACACTGGGATAAAATCATTTTCACTTCTCATGTATATTTTATGAAAATCCAAGGCACTGCTCTGGATTATTGTAAAATTTAGCGAGTATGTCCAACTATCTTTTATTTTAGCAATTATAAGCAAAATAATAAAATAATAAAATACTGTTCTAATACGAATTTGGTTGATAAACACTTGAATCATTTGCGAAATTCCTGCAGATATACTTGTTTTACATACTACACAGATGGATAGAAACATTCAATTGTCTACACACTTAGAAATTATGAATTTTACCCGAGATTCATGTTTGTAAAAAGTCCGGGAACGTAAACAAAGATTTCGTGTAAAATTATGTCTCATGAAACTGACACATACGCAATTCTATGAAAAATGGGTTTGATTGAATTTATTTTCTCATCTCTTTCAACTCATTCTTATGTGCAAAAGGACGCTTGCATGTGTCGGTCTCAGAGGACAGAAATTTACATGACATTTTGGAGGTGTGTATGATATCTAATGCACATAGAGGGGATGCTAGATTTGGTGTAAATTAATGGGATCTTCCATGTTAATGCAAGCCATATGTCGCTGGAATAAGGCCTGTTGTATGGATGATTGCAAACAATTATTGACACAAAACAATTGGCTTGCAATTAAACCAAACGGAAATTTTACACGTCTATTAAAATTCAATATTTTTTCCATGAAGCGTAGGGGAACGAAAACAAAATTTGTTATCATAAGCTTGCTACTATGCTACTAAGGCACAGGTTAACTTTTTAGTTCTGTAAAACAACCTCTTCAAAAGAGACAAGCGTTGGGTTCGCTCCAATTGCCGTGCAATATAATCCGTAAATCAATCACCCAATGCACCCCTAATGGACCGTTGTCTCGAGCACAATAACCCTTTGCCCATTCGTCGATGCAACTGAGTGACTCCCGGCGCGGCATCGCTTCATCGCATGCTGTCATATATGAGACCATTTCGCGATGTCATGAAGGAATGCCACATGCCTTCGAAGCCAGCCTGTCATGCTTGACTATATCAACCTACCACCATTTGCTCAGAGCGTGTGTGTGTGTGTGCGCATGGGGGAAAAGAGTTATGGCCCACTGAAAAGCAAACACAATCCCTTATAAGTTGATTACATGCATTATTCAATAGCCCATAGAAGCGGCAAAAAAACCAAGAAGAAATGAATGCATTCGTCTCAAATGGGAGATCGCCAATGTTGCGCTTTGTGGTTGCTTTCCTGCACTCCTCAGTTGTCACGAAGTAAAAGCCCACCGCCGCGTGGTCGGTTGGCTTTGTTTCTGTGTGTAGGAACATGTCGGCTGGCATGAACTACAACGAAACTAAACTGTTGCGACATGATCTAGATCTAGGCCAGCATCGGGTGCGCCAATCGGTCGGCATGTAGATCTAATTGATACCCGTGTTTTCTAGTGGCGGATCGTTCACGTAATGGCACCGGAAAGCTTTGTTTGATGTATGAGGAGGAATTGCGACGAGAGTTGTTTAACGTCAAGCCTATGGATGTCCTTGTGGTTTTGAGGAGATCTCCAGAAACCCCTTCAGTCAATCACCAGTCGGTGTTCAAAACAGAGACTTCTCTGTGGGAAAATGCATGTCACTGCTTTTCACTTCTCGGATGGCACAAGATCAACGATTATCTTGAAGACGTCCTCCACCGTGTCACTTCTAAACTGCCAAAGAAGTTTTACTCACATGTACGAGCTGAAGCTTTCAGCGCTCAATTCAAACAGGCAGAGGAGAGGCAAAAAATGATGCGCAGTTGCAAGTAGTCGCCTGCTCCACCAGCAGCAAAAATGTCGTCAAACGGGTTTCCCAACAATAACATCTGATGGCGGTTTGATGAGTACATCGGATAGCGACTTACTTAGTTGTCGTCCGGCTGCGGCATCTGCTGAGGTTGCCGGTGAAATGCTAGCTGACTCGCGCGATCTTGGGATCATTTTTAGAGGTGTGTTTCAATTCTGATTGATTGAATATTCAAATCCTCTTGCAAATTTGTTGAGACGAATTTAGCATGAGATGCGCATAATTTGGCGCAATTTAGCTGGTTCGATGGTTTTTGACGATCATTTTTCTTCTTCCGCTTGTACGTGGCTGTTAGGTCCCAACAGGAGTTTTTGGGCCTGCTCTCAGCTGCAGTCGCAAAAATATGAATCTAATTAAGTATCCAGCTGTATTTTCACTATAACCCAGTCGTTTAGAATCAAACGTATTGATGTTTGGAATATGCATAGAGGGTGTTTTACGATCAAAATTTGGTCGAACTTAAACTTGACGCATTTCCTTTCATCGTGCGTTACAAAAATTTTTGCCCTTATTTTGAAAGATGTGTTCGTATGGCATCATCTTTCTGTTTTTGATTTTTGAGATTACCACTTCAGTTATCAAAATGTCGTCGAAGGAAGAGAAGCAACGCATCAAAATTTTGCACGTACAGGGTGCGGCAGAAAATAACGCGAAAATGTTCAAACATGAGTATCGGGTTAATTCGTGTAGCTAGTGACTAGTTTCTGTCGAAAGTGTATTTGTTTATGTTTACTTTCAAGTGCTGCATCGCAAACAGTTCTATTTGTTATTGCAAATAAATTCGTCAAAACGTTCGCGAAAGCAGTGATCACCAGTTTGTTGCTCGCCCAGATAGAAGCCGAAAGAGATTGCCAATGTAGTGATGGTGCCCATTTGGCAGCTGCGTTTACCACGCAAAAAAGTCCCTGCGGGATGGTCACTAAGCAGCGGAAGCCGGGAAGCGGACGTCCGCGCGCTTTGCACGCACGCCGAACGTGATCCAAATCGGTCCGGGCAAAAATTGCTGGCAGCCCGAGTTGCGTTCCATGAGAAAAACTTGCAGGAAGCCGATTCTTTCAGGAGAAATCCATGCGGAGAAATCATCAAGGAAGGCCTGCAAAGCCGTCTTCCAGAGCCAGAGTGAAACGCCACTTGATTACGGACCGGGTCGAGGAACTACGGTGACTCGTTCCCAGCGGTAGCGTTTCTTGTTGAAGAAGGAAAAAAATGATAATCCTGCAATCTCCGACGAACAGCTTGCACCGGCATCGATGCTGTAGCCAACAGCCATAACACGGACGGTTCATTTTCACCACGAAAAATGAGTACGTTCCGGAAAAAGTGAAATTCAAATTCCAAACCAAACATCCGGCTGGTGTCGCGATGTTTGGCTTGGTGGCGTCCAACGGTTTGAAAATGCCGCCTGTTTCACGACTGATGCTGGAGTTACAATCGATACCGAAGTGAATACCGGCATTCTAAGGAACCAAGTGCTTCCCTGGGCGAAGGCCGGCTTTACTCAAAGGACAAGACGTTGTCCTACAGCACGATGGAGCGCCGTGTCCACACGACCAATCGGAGCCTAACAATGGTTGAACGATAACATGAAGTTTAGACCGAGGATATGTGCCCCCTAGCGGTTCAGATCTTCATCCGTTGGTTGGATTATTCGATTTAGGCGATATGTTGAAGCTTACGAGCCTGCAAAACATCACAACTCTAGTCGCTGAAAACCCTGAAGTCAACCATAGCACGCACATGGCAGTCAATGTCGGAGGACTGACGTCCGGAAAGGCATGCTCTGGCATCCGGCGTCGGCTAGCGGACGTCGTTTACAAAAATCGAGGGATACATTAGAACTAATTTGTTTAAAAGGACTTAGTAGTACTGCATTTCGAAAATGTTGATATTATTGCTTGTATTAGTTTAAAATGGGATTTGAAAGAAATAGAACAAATTTTCGCATTATTTTCTGCCGCACCCTGTACATGGCGAAAATCCAAACTACTCTCACGCCAAGTCGGAATTTTTTTGAATGTGGCTAAATCAACTGTTACCAACGTATTCAAAGTGTTCGGTGAACGTTTGTCGACAGCCAGGAAAGCTAAATCGGCCGGGCGCCTACAGCGACGACAAAAAAAGAGTTGCCCGCTGTTTCCGAGCAGAACCCCAACCTCTCCGTACGAGATGTCGCAAAGAAGCTGGGAGTGGCGCCTTCAGCCGTGGATAGAGACAAAAAACTGGCTGGATTGTCGACTTACAAGAAAGTGGTGACTCCGAATCGCGACGATAAACAAAAGTACGTCGGCCAAAGCACGATCGCGAAAGTTGTACACGACGATGCTGATGGTTTGATTTGCGTAGGCTGGGACTATAGAAACTTACGTCAAGTCGAACTTTAAACAGCTTCCTGGACGAATTTCATGCAACAACCGGATGGTGGCGTTCTTTTCAAGCACCTTAACTGCAAAGCTCGCTACAAAGCATCTGGTGTGGAAGGCCATCTGTACCTGCGGCTCGAGAGCAACGTTTACATTGCGACCGGAACCGTCAACCAGGGGATTTATCTGGTGAAGTGCCTGCGAAAACGTCTACTGCCGTTCCTGAAGCGGCACTGCATTGTTTCCGTTCTCTATTTTGGCCGGATTTGGCATCTTGCCATTGACG
The DNA here is from genome assembly GCA_034211315.2 of Aedes japonicus. NCBI lineage: Eukaryota > Metazoa > Arthropoda > Insecta > Diptera > Culicidae > Aedes > Aedes japonicus. The sequence goes on from JASCZW010004957.1 coordinate 39,133, forward strand.
AAAAAAAGGCCATGGATTGGTATGCAACACCACAACGTTCAAGTGGTGCCCAAGAACACTGAACCCGCCCAACACGCCAGAGCTCCGCCCGATCGAACAATATTGGGCCATCACGTCAAGCGGAACCTTAAGAAGACTCGAAAAAGCTGTTGTGCGCGAGAAACAGTTCAAGGCGAAACTGGCGTTCTCGCGGCGGAGGTAAAGTGGACAAAGATACTGTGCCTGGAAATCTTACGGCAGGTGATAAACGGAAGTCCCCGGCAATTCGTGATACCAGCAAAAGGGAAGCTTAGCTGAATACTTCTCCTGTATTCTGTATTAACTGAACTTGAAAAAGAGAGAAACAATTTACGACTTATTAATAAAAACTTTGCTAACAGACTCACACATTACTGTTTGACCAAATTTTGATCGGAGCACCCTTTAGAATCACAAATGTGACAATCATCAGATCGCTCGGATTGAACACGGCTGAATACAGCAAAAAATACACGGATTATGATCCAGCAGCTGCAAACAGAGCTGCTCTCTGGTGAGCAAGGCACGAATTACACTTATTTGCTTTCCACTCAGTTACATCATTTCACATCACGCTCTACGCTAGTTGAACCTGACACATTCGACACGTTTCGAATGACACGAAACAAACCGAACCGACCGACCAGATTTGACCAGCAATTGAAACTTGGAAACCAGAGGCCACCGCCACCGCCTGCTTTGGACAGACCGGGCGAATGCATTCGTTTGGACGAAGTTTTAATGTCTGCTAACGAATCACACCGTACAACATTGAAACAAGTGCAATGCAAAAACCAGTTCGTTTTCCGTCTTTCATTCAGTCCTCTTTACAGGTTTCCATGTTTAGTCGGTAGACTTCCGCATTGACGAATGATAATTATGCTTCTATAATAAACACCGTGACAACTAAACTGCCACAGATTTATGAGGTGAAGAATATACTCGCTAAGGAAGCTATGACTTTCGGACGAATGACATTCCGTCAACAACAAAAAAAACAGTGCAAAACCTAAGTAAAATTTAGGCTCCATTCAAAGAAATCCATTTTGTCTTCTTCTGGCGTTGGTCCGTAAATCAGTGTTATCACCTACTCCACGAGGTTTAGTTCAATTCATTGAAGCGAACAACCCACACCACCAGCCATAATCTAAGGGAGCGAAGAGAAAAGTGAAAGGATCATCTCATTTCGCATCGAAATGAAAGCAACTTGATTGATGCCATCCCTGCCAGCCCAGAGAAAAAAAAAAGTAGCAACTTTGCAGGTTAGTTTTCCGCATCGGCGGAGCCGCGTCAAACCGTCATCGCCACATCGTCGTGAGAGACGGCAAACCCTGAGACTTTGAAACAAATGATCGAGTTTGTTTATTCAAGACACCACTCACAAATGGCTATAAATAGGATTGAATGCATTTTACTGACTATATATGATTGTTTTGATTTTTAATGGTCAATAGCTAATGTGGTAGGGAGGCGTCCGGGGTAATTTTTGGTTTTTGAAAACGAACTGCTCCCAGTTGGGACGCCCGAAAATTATTAAGTACTACGTTAGGGGTCCAGCGCACAATAGCCGAACCAGCGCTGAAAGGCCAGAGGGGAGTTTCAAAACTGAATGAAGTCATTAAAAGTTTACACCCGAATGGAGGTTTTCCCCTTCGTGAGAGAAACGGTAGGAACGAGGGTGGTGGTGATGGGGTGAGTCTATCTATTGTGGGTGAGTAATCAATACATTCGTGGATGGATTTTGTGCACCATTATATATATGGTAGGAAGGAAAGTGTTGACTTTTTAAAACCACGCCGATAGCAGCACGCATTTTGGAATAACTTTATTAGTTGGGATGGTCAACGCTAATAGTGTTAACACGTCAAGTTGTTACACAGGCATTAACGAAACCGGACAGACCATTTACTGATATTCACGGGCATAAAATTTACTCAATGTTGAGTTGTTTTTTACTCGCTCTCTTCGAAAGTAGAGTCACTCAAATTTGAGTAAATATTGTTAGGATTATCAAATCGACAAATCAACAACATCCATTCGATGCAAGTCGATGTTTTGATTTATCAGTTGATAATCTAACAATTTACTCAGGTTTGGTGACTCACTGACAAAGTAAGGTGCGGGCATAGTGCTTTCAATTATTTTTGAACTCGTCCATGATCTTGCAACCCTTACCACTCTTCTTGAAGCTGCACTTGACGATAAAGTGTGTCCACGATGAAATTGCCACACTATGAAATTGCTCGAACTTTTTAACCGTTGGGTAGAATTTAATTAAAATTTGGTGGTTAGTTCATAGTGCGCTGTTACATCCTGCAAGTTTTTAAAGTCTATGATCAAAATTCGCGGAAATGGAGTCGGAAAGGTAATCGTGCGTGATAAAATCTTGCGCATTCATCACGAGAACAAGGATCTCTCGCATCGTTCCATCGTAAAACGTTAGAATCAGATTCAACGGTGTCATGATGATTAAGCGGTTCGAGGAACGGTTGACCACCGATCGGAAGCGATGAAGGAAAAAGTATTCCGTACAACACCAAAAATCACAACCGCGTAGTTGGGGCCTTCAACCGAAATCCGAACGCCTCCGTTCGGGATGTGGATAAGAAGCTGCACCTAAGCCGAAGTTTGTCAGAAGGCCAAAACTAAGGCTGGGATTCGAACGTTCAAGGTAAAAAAGGCCCCTAATCGCGACGAGAAGCAGAACAAGTCCGCCAAAACCCGTACCCAGGAAGTTAGCCTCAACACGCATGCTGACGAAAGTTGAATGCTGCATCATGGACGACGAAACATATGTGGCCGACTTCAAACAGATCCCCGGCAACCTGTTTTACGGCCAAGGATAAGTTCAGCGTTCCGGAGCATGTCCGCACTCAGAAGATGTCCAAATTTGCGAAGAAATTCCTGGTTTGGCAAGCCATCTGCACGTGCGGGAAGCGGGATGCACCTTTCGTGACCCAGGACACGATGAACGGACAGGTGTACATAAAGGAAATTGCCTCCAGAAGTGACAGCTATCTCCTGAAAGCCCACAGCGTCCCAACAATCTTCTGACGGATTTGACTCCATACCACTACTCAAGGACGTGCTGAAGTAGTATGCGGACAATAAAGGTCAATTTCGTGCCGAAAATGTTCAACCCTCCCAACACTCAGAGCTCCGCCCCATCGAGAAGTACTGAGCGGTGCGAAACAGCACCTTCTTAAACGACCTAAGGTAGTGAAGATGTTAAGAACTGAAGAAATGTGGGATTACATGCAAAAAACAGTTTGATTCACGAGTTGTGCAGAATCTTATGGTCGAGTTAAGGCCAAGGTGCGGGTTGCGTATGGACTGTAAATAAATACGAGTAAAATGGTAAAATGAAGTTTAATAAAGATTGTTCTCCATCTGAATATTTGATGGCAATCGGAGTACAGGATGCCCGAATATCATCCGTACAACAAAATGTTGATAAAACTTTCTTTTATTGTTGGATTAAGAAATCATTATGTATTGTTTGTTATAGCAATATGTTTGCAAATTACAAGTTTTATTTGTTCATTTCAAAGTGGCCGCCTCGTTCTGAGTGTAGCCTTCAAACGTTCGGTGTTATCCACGATGGCCACGAGTTCTTCGACACATATTTTTCCCAAACCTTTAAAAGAGACGATTTTAGATGTTCTAGTGATTTATGTGGTGTACTGCAGTGCTCTTGGCCTAGCGATGGACCATACCGAATAGTCCATCGGATATCAAATCGAGTTAATTAGCAAGGCCCTCTCATCTTGCGGTAAAAGTCGAACATGCATCGCACAGCACTGGTCCTGTTGAAATATCATTCATGTTTGTCGAAATGCTGCGATGCTGTTTCAGTAAGTAGCTTCTAATATACCGCTTGATTCATTTTCACCCCCTTGTCGATGAAGATCAAATGGGTTTCGCCGGAATGAGTTATTCCAGCCCAAACCATGACAGAAGCGGGATGATGACTCTTTCAAATACTTCCACGATTTTTGAAAGCGGCAGGAAGCAACTACCGATCATTTTGGTGATTTTGATGCGGCTCGTTTGTGAAAACCTTTTTTCATCGGTGAACAGTACTGACCGATAGCGGCCCTTGGATAAGCGGATCAGGAGAACCTTAGCTTTTCTCAACCGGTCCTGCTTTCATGGCGTCAATAAAGTAGTGATTCTCGCACAGTTTATATGACTGAAGCTTCAAATCGTCGTGAATCCATTGCTCAAACTGAAGATTCTGAAATCTTCGGTCACAGAAATCGAAGAATTTCTGTGATTCTGTCGCCGGATAGCCTCGCGCGCATGCTTTAAAGGTCCGAACGGTCGCGCTTTTTCCTCTCCTACGCGGTCGTCTAGCGTTTTCAAGTTGCTGGCATCGTTTGCATTACGTCACTTACTGTAGATTTTGCCATATTCAGGGTCTTTGCAATCACTGAAACAGTTTTGCCTTTTCAAAAAAGTTCAATAACACATGCGTGCAGCTCGTTTGGCTTCATTTTGAATGAATTAGAAATCACAACTCTCGAGTAATTCATGTTAAGGGCCTAAAAGCCATTTGTAAACAATGACTTTAAATGTCGATTTCTCTTGAATCTTAAATCACTCTTGCGAAACGAAAGCAGCATCCGCAGTAGAAGAATGCTAACTCTACCAGATGGAAGTAAGCTAGGATATGGTAGTGAGTTCTCGTGATCCGTGAGAGACTGACGCTCTTATAGACATTGTTTCACAAATGGCTTTTAGGCCCTAATCATGAATTACTCAAGAACTGTACTAAACTTATTGTGTATCAAGACAATGGGTCAAGATGTTAAACCATGTAGGTATGCTTTGTTTTATCCGCTTGGTTGTGTTGAGGCATGCCGAAAAAGTCTGTACGGATAATTTGCAGACACCCTGTACAGTACACGGTAATTTTGAGTCATTTTTTTTACTACATTCTATGCATATCAATAAACATCCTCCATACGTCCAAAAATGACTACTTTTTAGTCCCAAAAAATGAATGCTTTGGAATCCAGGAATTTAATGCATAATTCCAGTCTTCAAGCAAAGTGTCTACTTAAAGTCATAATTGCATACTTCAGATTTACCGTGTATTGTTCAACTGGACGAAGCTGTGGGAGGATTGATGTTTTTCTTAACGAAATCTACTCCATTTTCTTGCATCCATTTTACAGTGGTTTTGACGTAATGGGCTGACGCCAAATAAGGCCAAAAGAAAGGGTGGTCCTTGCGCTATTTGTACAACAGAATCATCCTTTTCTGCAAATACTCATCCCAATTCGCGAATTAATTGTAGTTTTCACTTAAACTTGACAGATGGAAAATCGACTAAGTCTGCTACTCGAGCTGACTTATTTCTTACAGACGGGAACTCAATTTTGTTGATCAATCACAAAGGGGTTTTAATCGATCAACCGACTGTCCATCTGTCAAATTTAAGTAAAATTAAAATTAAAGTGCGAGTTGGTTCACAGCCTCAGTGCAGTAAACTTCGACATTGATCATGTCTTTAGTGTAGAAAATCGATTGTTTGGACAAATTTCCAGCGAACGAATCCTTATTCTTTGCACCATTCCAACGAAGGTTGTTTTTTTACAACATTATATTCCGATCCAATTTCAGTCAGTTGGACCTGGTTTTGCTTCTTTGTTCATCGAGATATCCTGCTCGAGAAGCCGCGTGTCCGCCACTTACATTTTAACACTCTTTTCGAGTCGCGGATTCTTGAAACCGAGCACTGTTTACAAAAAGTTCAGGAGCTGATCAAGTTTCTGACAGATAAACGCATTGAATATATGTAGGCTCAGACCAATGACGTGTATATAGGGTCTGTCCCAACGCACTGTTTGCTTGCATTGGAAGCAAAAATAATGTAAACATTGCTGCAAAAAAATCAGTTTAAACGATCTTATAAATTCAGAATTGTGGAAATAATCATTATACAAATGCCATTTTTTGAGCAAAAGCGTTTCCTCCCGATTACAAGGGGCATGTATAATGAGTATAACGCTTAGATATAGAGCCAAGTTTTCATCATCGATAGCAAAATAGTATTTTCGGATAGCAGAAAAAATGTTTTTTATCGTTTGGAGATCGATGTTCATCGTAACTGAAAAATAGAATTTTCATTTTTCACTTCTTCGGCGGTAACTTTTCTGTTCTTTGGTAAATGCATGTAGCAGAATCTGGAGTTTCCCTTTTCTAATATTCTACATGGACAAACCATATTGTTTCATTTTTCAATTCACCATTTTCGACTGGAATCGGTAGAAAAATTTAAGTTTAGCGCACACAATAAACAATCACGGAACGAATGAATTAAAAATTAGTATGACGTTGCGCTTTCTGAGCGCTTGCGTAAGGAGCGCGATGGTATCAGTGTAATAAGCGAATTTCGCTTATTTCACTAATATTGTTGTGGCAATTGGGCCAGACGTCATTTGGCTCAGACTGATAGTCTTGCGCATGTATATGTGAGCGTATCATCAGCGTTGCCAGTTTATTTTCGATACAATCCTTAATTTGAAGCTGAAAATAAAAAGAAGTCGTTGAAGCGTCGGCTGACTGACCGAATTGGCTTGTGATTGGTACACATTAACGAAGAGGTTCGATATTTAGTAAACGGCAACGCTCTTCGTTTGTTGACAGAATGACGTCACGCAACGAAACGATGAGAATATCTTTCGATTTTCCACAGAATGGCTTCGATTTTGATCCAGGTGGCCGGGGAGGGGCACATGATACTTATATTGATCGCACAAGTGAGCAGTTAAGTAGAGGGTGCTCGATACTGCAGAATTATTGGCCAGAAGAAGGTCTAGCAAGCTTCCATTTGAGTAAATGTAAAGTACCAACAGGATCATAAGGTGTGACCCAGTTAGAATTGGAACATAAACAATTGCGCATATTTTGGATATACATTAACAAAATAGCATTCTGTTTTAACTGAAATGTTTGACTTTATGTGAACTTAAGACGGAATATACAAAGAAAAATCATCTAGATTTCGAAGAAATTTGCGGGCTTTTTCCGGGCTTTCATCAACCGGGCTTTCATCGACCGGCGCACATTATTCTCATCCATCGTTTTGGAAATTTTATTCGACTTGGTTCTCAATTCATTGATGCTTTTGACGACACTACCATTACTACCATTACGATACTACCATTACATACCTTCAGCTTTCTCTTCATAATAGCCCAAAATCTCTCTATCGGTCTGAGCTGGGGGGGTTTGATGGGTAGAGTTCTTCCGGTATAGACTGAATCCTGGTGGTATCATACCACTGTAGCACTGTTTTACTATAATGACAGCTTGCCAGAACTGGCCAAAACATGACAGGTTCATTGTGGGATCTGTTGAATGGCAATATTCGCTTTTGGAGACATTCCGTTCTGTACAGATCCGAATTAAATGACTTATCAGTGATGAAAACCTTGGTCTTCCAAAAGCAGCTACAGATGCCTTACCAAATCCTGTATTTACGTGCAAATTTATCTGCAAACACAAACTTGAATTTGGCAGAAACATCTCCCTGAGCCGTAGCCAAGTAAACTTTTTGTCCCGGTAGCTGTTTGAAATCTTCCTTCACATAAGTTTCACAAGACGAATCCGTTGGACGGTACTGCGTGCGGTGCGAAACTTTTCGGACAAATTGCGGTGTGAGTTGTTGGGGTTTGTCTCAATGTTCTTGATGACTTTTTTCCGCAGTTTACGGTTGACACTACCCACCCGACGCTTGTTTTGAGACGGATCACCGTCGACAAAGTTTCTCTGTACTTTTTCAAAACACGCCACATGGTATGGAAAACCCCCCTTTAGCAAGTTTTGGACCAGACCACGAAGGGTTTTCCAAATAAGTCTCTGAAACACGTTCGAACTTCACCGCAAAAAAAAACATCTGATGTTGTTATTGTTATAGGGAACACATAAGATGTCATAGTTTACAAACCCGACCTGTAGGCTCGCTGATCCAGAACTAAATGTCTGCCGTCATCCGGTATAAATTTCAGGTTGCACCTCTCTATTGGTAGTTTTATTATAGACTGTTCCGATAATTAAAAATACACTAATGGTTAGCCGGCAATTCAAAACGCGTGCAGTGTTCAACCAAATCTTTGCTGCGTCCTGTTGTTAACCTCCAAATTAACTGATGTTGTCATTTTTTAAATTTTTCGTACTGAAGTTTGAAAATGCGTGGTCCGATGTGCGGCAAAAAAGCTAAATACTTTGGACTTGCCGGAAGCAGAAGCAGCCAAAACGAACCACCAAACAGGCTGAATCTGTGAAACCGAGGGCTCGGACGCAGGATGACAAACTGCTGACCAAAAAATCGGACTGTGTTATCATGGACGATGAAACATACATAAAACTTTGCCGGGACCACAGTTTTATACCTCGCCGAAGGAGAAGGATTTTTCTAGATCAGTGTATCCCATTCACAACGAAAAAAATCGTCAAGTAGGTAATGGTGTGGCAGACCATATGCGGATGTGAAAAAATATCTCGTCCATTTTTTACGACAGACACAATGGTCAAATCTACGTGAAGGAGTGTCTGTAAAAAAGGTTGCTACCCTTGATCAAACATCATAACAAACGTTCAATCTTTTGGACTAATGTTGCTTTCATAACTTTAAATATGCACTAGAGTGGTACAAAAGGAACAATGTCGTATGTGTACCAAAGAAGAATAATCCATACTGCCCAGAGATTCGCCCTATCGAAGCTTTCTGGGCTTTGAGAAAAAACATGAAAGCAGCGGACAGTGTTGAAACATTTAAGGTTGACCAAAAGTGGTGAAAATGGTAGGAGAACGCACTGTGCAGAAGCTTATGAGTACACTAAAAAAAATCGACACATTACATCCACGTGAAACGCACGTAATTTTCGTCCACTGCCAAAACTAGTAATAAACACGTAGAATTCACAGAAGAGCTACGGCATTCCCACTTTGTATGCAGGGGATATTGGGGCTGGGATGGTTATTATGATGGATTGAGACCCCTCTCCCCTCTAGAAGGTGGGAGAGGGTTTCTATACAAATGAAACACAAATTTCTGCATTACTCGAGAACTAATCTACCAAATGGAATCAAATTTGGCATGTGGAGGTTTTTGAAGACAAATAATGTTTCAATGTTAGTTTCAGACCCCTGATCTTTCTTAAAAGGGGGGTGTCCATACAATTGAAACACAAATTTCTGTATAACTCGAGAACTGTTCAAGCAAATGGAACGATATTTGGCACGTGGAGGTTTTTAAAGGCATAAAATGTTTCTATGACAGTTTGAGACCCCTCATCTTTCTTAAAAAGGGGGGCGTCCATACAATTGAAGTACAAATTTCTGCATAACTCGAGAACTAATCAAGCAAATGGAACGAAATTTGGCACGTGGAGGTTTTTGAAGGCAAGAGATGTTCTAAGGTGATTTGGGACCCCTCCACACCTCTATTTCTTTAAAAGGGGGCTCCCATACAAATGAAACATACATTTCTGCATAATTCGAGATCTAATCAAGCAAATGGACGAGATTTGGCATGTGGAGGTATTTGAAGGCAAGAAATGTTTCTATGGTACTTTGATACCTCACTGAGAGCTCTCATTGAAATGAAACACAAATTTCAACCAAACATAAAAACTATCTAGGTAACTAATACACAAAATGTCTATTTCTCGGTAAAAGAATGTTCTGATAGAATTTTGAACCCCTTTTTAGTCAAGAAAAACACTCATTCCAAAATATAACCATAAACTTGCCAGTTCTATTAAATGTTCATTCATATAGTAGCACGCAGCAGTAATTTATTATTTTTTTGTTTGAGTTCTATGATTTCCCAAGAGTAATTCTTGAGTACTAGAAATACTTTCAAAGTACTACTATTTTTTTGTATAATGCCAAGAAGTGCAAGAGTATTTTGAATAGGGAGATGAACCAGCCCGAGGCTGAAAATCTCGATAATCAAGACAACACACAGTATTTTGAATATAACGCACAGTGCGCAGCGTGTCCTTCGGTGTAAACCCAGATTTTTTTAAAAATAATCTGACAACTGAGCAGAAAAAATCCTAAGCCTACTAACTGCAAGATCTGTGCAGACCAGGAAATGCCTGCTACCCGTCCAGTGAAAACCAATGATTGGTAGTAGCCTCTGGCCACAAGAAGCATATCAATTGAAAACACACATCGTGCCCAAATGTAAAAAAAACGAACAAATATATATTGACGCAGTCAGTGCAGTTCGACCGTGCCGGAACATAGCGTCAAAAAGGAAACTGATTCCACACAGCTGCATCGGCTAACTGGGCGCGTGAGCTTTCTCGCGCCACCACAGCCGCCGCTCGAGCCGCCTTCAGTCACAACTTCTGCCGTACGCCCATCCCGCTTTGAGGTGTCTAATTCACAACTCTGTTTGCAGCTGGCTACTACTGGTACCGTTGTCGTTATTGTGTAGTGGGAGGTGTGCCTCCTGCGGACATGGAAGTGGAAATTATCCACAAGACTAATCTCAGCGCAGGAAAACCACTTTCATCGACGGCAGGGAAATCGAGGACGACGATGCTTATCGGATGGAAATCATGTTCTAATCTCACTCCGGCCATTAATCAGCCACACCAAGATGTGCGGGACCAACGCAGTCAACTGGAACGACGTGTGGTTAACTAATGTACAAAACAGCTTCAGCTCTTTTCTGCTTCCAATTGCAGCCAATCACCTGAAATGGCAGGTTCGAATTTCCAACTCAGCAGCAACCTAGGGCAAAGGCAGTAACTGGCAAGTCGGTATGCATGCCTGGTAACCTACCCTCGCCATTCTCCTTCAAAGAGGAATGTAATCAAGTCTTTGAGATCCACCAAAGACGGCATTTGGACAAATATTTTCACGCGAGAGCCCACCGAAAAGCCGGCTGGAAGTGCGAGCGTCGCTCTTCGGAAAGAAGGGTTCCGTGACTCAACTCGCTTCCTGTCGTTGTTGGTTCAGCTCGTCGCAGTGTCGTCGGCTGAGACATGCGATGTTACATTTTTGTTCGGGTGACTTGGAAGATTTTGGTTATCTTTACGTCACAGATTTTTTCTTATTGCGGGGTAAGTTTTAGAATGATTTGTTATACAAACATTCTCAACCTTCAAAGTAACCTTCTTCACCAATAAAATCATCAGGAAGCCTTCACTTTTCAATCAATCTAAGTGCAAACCGCAATATGCGTACAAACACAATGTTGGCAGCATCAATCAAACTGAGGCGGAACAGGTACTCATCGCGAGATGAGCAGCCAGGTAATCATCGAGTTAAAATCCTCAACATTCGTTTTGATTTCGCACCACACCGTCGTCAACTGTTTCAGCCCATGCTGCCGTGCTCTTCGATAAATGGAGTTATAATAATTATCATTACGTCGCCGACGCGTCCTTAGCGGACCTCACTGCCTAGCGGTGGAGTGACCCACAGGTGCAGAAATACGGCCCTCTGCTTCCAGTTAGAGACCTAAATAGCTGCGCACCCGTCGTCATTCGGATGAACTCCATTGTGCCTAGTGTAAGCATAACATCGTGCTGTGAGGTGGTGTGTGCGTTTCGACCGAGAAAGCCACTCGACTCGGGCAGGTTTCGTAAAGACCGGTTCGTCGGCCATAACCGCACGGTCAGTGTTTGACGACCACCGATGGATGCTATTTGTTATTTGACCAAGGGTATGATGTAATCTCAGTTGCCTCAGAGGTCATCATCACTGAGGAAGCCTGCAACGTTTGAACACACATACAGTGGCAACGATGATAGTTGATTTTCGAGTGTTGGTAGAACGATTAGGATGAATTTTCTTCGTAGCTTAGCAATTGGAATCCAATGGAACAATTATCCTTGCCGCACGAGCGTAAGTCAGTTTTGAGCCAACAAGTCCATCCGGTCAGTTGGTTCAGATCGTCGTGCCTAGATATGGAGTTCGAAAGGCCGCTTGTTTGCTCTCGGTCAAACTGCTTGCCGCGTTTGTCAAATGTCGTTCAGAAAATTCCGACAATTTGACCGGCGGCCAGGAAAACAACATAATTGTTGGTCAGCGAAGTGGAACTGCCACCAGGGAGAGGGGTTAAGTCTGTTGCTGATTTTTCCTACATGGAGTGTGGATGATTCGAGTCGTCGGTTAAAAATGCGAGCAAATACCAGGGAATGGCCTCTCGCAAATTTGATTCTTGTGTACTTCTTGGCATTCTTAAAGTATTTAACATTCAATTTATATTAGATGTCTGTTAAGAGCTTATTAAAAGTACTCAAATTTGAGTTAATGTGTCTGAGAAGAACACAAAGCTAAAACTAACTGAGTTGTTGACGAAATTGAAGTTTTTCGGAGTGAAATCAACGAGCACAAAATTGAAAGATGTTTGATGGATGTTAATATCAGATATATACAGAACATTGTAATAATGGGGCTGGATGCATCAGTACATGATTTTTCCATTAGAATGCAGCAGGGTGGAAATTATACATATTGTGTTAGTTGGAAGGCATGGAAGGGAATAATATATAACGACAGTACGAACCATCTAAGCGTTTTTAGTTGAAGCCTTTGCAGGTCTATCACTTGTTTGAATCGAGGAGTACATGGATGGGAATGACAAATGATCGCAGTATTAATTTTGATATTCAGGATTATAGGATGTAATGTTATACAATGTTCAGACTATGTACAAAATATGCCATTAGCTAAGCGAACATTGAAATTATGGCGAACAACTTGTTTTCAAGCTATAGAGAACTTTACCTTCACTTTATTGTGATTTAATTTACGATAATTAACGATTTTCCTACCCTTACAGCCGCCATGGTTTCGATAAATAAACTAACAAATTTTCTCCATGATCTTCAAATGTCCTAAATTTAACTAAATTTGATGGACTTTCATTATAACACACTCTAGATCTGCAGAATAGAGTCACAAGATACAAAATAAGATTTCCAATGAAAAATAAATAAAGACTTTGAAAGAAAAATATAGGCCTAATTTTATGGAAAAATAACGTTTTAAGTTCCTTCTTTACTTTGCATAGGCATTAGATAATGCAAACTTGGAATTGATGAGGTTGTAGTAGGGGATTATCACTATGTGGATGAATATTTTCCGAATAGAATGTAAACAACATATCGAATCAAACAAACCTGTATTATAAACATTAAAGTTTTATGAATACTGTGCGAATATTGGCATATAAAGCAATCGGTTCAAAGTAAATCTGGACGCACGGTTTAATACACCACTGCGTCCCTGGTGGTTGGAACCAAAAACATTTGACAGGCAAGCGTTGATTTTTTATTAACAAAGGTTTTGGTGAAGTATTCTTCGGATTGATCGACGCATTTCGGTCCAAAAAAATCTCAGAAGCGGAATTTTCCATCAGATGGACTCTGGAAACCTTGAAATGCGTTTATCTCCGTAAATAAGCGTCTAATCGCTTAAATAGGGTGTTTAAAATCGTCGAATTTCGGAATCCTGATTTCGGTCCAAAAAAATTCTCAGAAGCGGAATTTTCCATCAGATGGACTCTGGAAACCTTTAAATGCGTTTATCTCCGTAAATAAGCGTCTAATCGCTTAAATAGGGTGTTTAAAATCGTCGAATTTCGGAATCCTGATTTCGGTCCAAAAAATTCTCAGAAGCGGAATTTTCCATCAGATGGACTCTGGAAACCTTTAAATGCGTTTATCTCCGTAAATAAGCGTCTAATCGCTTAAATAGGGTGTTTAAAATCGTCGAATTTCGGAATCCTGATTTCGGTCCAAAAAAATTCTCAGAAGCGGAATTTTCCATCAGATGGACTCTGGAAACCTTTAAATGCGTTTATCTCCGTAAATAAGCGTCTAATCGCTTAAATAGGGTGTTTAAAATCGTCGAATTTCGGAATCCTGATTTCGGTCCAAAAAAAAATCTCAGAAGCGGAATTTTCCATCAGATGGGCTCTGGAAACCTTTAAATGCGTTTATCTCCGTAAATAAGCGTCTAATCGCTTAAATAGGGTGTTTAAAATCGTCGAATTTCGGAATCCTGATTTCGGTCCAAAAAAATTCTCAGAAGCGGAATTTTCCATCAGATGGACTCTGGAAACCTTTAAATGCGTTTATCTCCGTAAATAAGCGTCTAATCGCTTAAATAGGGTGTTTAAAATCGTCGAATTTCGGAATCCTGATTTCGGTCCAAAAAAAATCTCAGAAGCGGAATTTTCCATCAGATGGGCTCTGGAAACCTTTAAATGCGTTTATCTCCGTAAATAAGCGTCTAATCGCTTAAATAGGGTGTTTAAAATCGTCAAATTTCGGAATCCTGATTTCGGTCCAAAAAAATTCTCAGAAGCGGAATTTTCCATCAGATGGACTCTGGAAACCTTTAAATGCGTTTATCTCCGTAAATAAGCGTCTAATCGCTTAAATAGGGTGTTTAAAATCGTCGAATTTCGGAATCCTGATTTCGGTCCAAAAAATAAATCTCAGAAGCGAAATTTTCCATCAGATGGGCTCTGGAAACCTTTAAATGCGTTTATCTCCGTAAATAAGCGTCTAATCGCTTAAATAGGGTGTTTAAAATCGTCGAATTTCGGAATCCTGATTTCGGTCCAAAAAATAATCTCAGAAGCGGAATTTTCCATCAGATGGGCTCTGGAAACCTTTAAATGCGTTTATCTCCGTAAATAAGCGTCTAATCGCTTAAATAGGGTGTTTAAAATCGTCGAATTTCGGAATCCTGATTTCGGTCCAAAACAATTCTCAGAAACGGAATTTTCCATCAGATGGACTCTTGAAACCTTTAAATGCGTTTATCTCCGTAAATAAGCGTCTAATCGCTTAAATAGGGTGTTTAAAATCGTCGAATTTCGGAATCCTGATTTCGGTCCAAAAAAATTCTCAGAAGCGGAATTTTCCATCAGATGGACTCTGGAAACCTTTAAATGCGTTTATCTCCGTAAATAAGCGTCTAATCGCTTAAATAGGGTGTTTAAAATCGTCGAATTTCGGAATCCTGATTTCGGTCCAAAACAATTCTCAGAAACGGAATTTTCCATCAGATGGACTCTGGAAACCTTTAAATGCGTTTATCTCCGTAAATAAGCGTCTAATCGCTTAAATAGGGTGTTTAAAATCGTCGAATTTCGGAATCCTGATTTCGGTCCAAAAAAATTCTCAGAAGCGGAATTTTCCATCAGATGGACTCTGGAAACCTTTAAATGCGTTTATCTCCGTAAATAAGCGTCTAATCGCTTAAATAGGGTGTTTAAAATCGTCGAATTTCGGAATCCTGATTTCGGTCCAAAAAATTCTCAGAAGCGGAATTTTCCATCAGATGGACTCTGGAAACCTTTAAATGCGTTTATCTCCGTAAATAAGCGTCTAATCGCTTAAATAGGGTGTTTAAAATCGTCGAATTTCGGAATCCTGATTTCGGTCCAAAAAAATTCTCAGAAGCGGAATTTTCCATCAGATGGACTCTGGAAACCTTTAAATGCGTTTATCTCCGTAAATAAGCGTCTAATCGCTTAAATAGGGTGTTTAAAATCGTCGAATTTCGGAATCCTGATTTCGGTCCAAAAAAATTCTCAGAAGCGGAATTTTCCATCAGATGGACTCTGGAAACCTTTAAATGCGTTTATCTCCGTAAATAAGCGTCTAATCGCTTAAATAGGGTGTTTAAAATCGTCGAATTTCGGAATCCTGATTTCGGTCCAAAAAATTCTCAGAAGCGGAATTTTCCATCAGATGGACTCTGGAAACCTTTAAATGCGTTTATCTCCGTAAATAAGCGTCTAATCGCTTAAATAGGGTGTTTAAAATCGTCGAATTTCGGAATCCTGATTTCGGTCCAAAAAATTCTCAGAAGCGGAATTTTCCATCAGATGGACTCTGGAAACCTTTAAATGCGTTTATCTCCGTAAATAAGCGTCTAATCGCTTAAATAGGGTGTTTAAAATCGTCGATTTCCGGAATCCTGATTTCGGTCCAAAAAAAATCTCAGAAGCGGAATTTTCCATCAGATGGACTCTGAAAACCTTTAAATGCGTTTATCTCCGTAAATAAGCGTCTAATCGCTTAAATAGGGTGTTTAAAATCGTCGAATTTCGGAATCCTGATTTCGGTCCAAAAAATTCTCAGAAGCGGAATTTTCCATCAGATGGACTCTGGAAACCTTTAAATGCGTTTATCTCCGTAAATAAGCGTCTAATCGCTTAAATAGGGTGTTTAAAATCGTCGAATTTCGGAATCCTGATTTCGGTCCAAAAAAATTCTCAGAAGCGGAATTTTCCATCAGATGGACTCTGGAAACCTTTAAATGCGTTTATCTCCGTAAATAAGCGTCTAATCGCTTAAATAGGGTGTTTAAAATCGTCGAATTTCGGAATCCTGATTTCGGTCCAAAAAAATTCTCAGAAGCGGAATTTTCCATCAGATGGACTCTGGAAACCTTTAAATGCGTTTATCTCCGTAAATAAGCGTCTAATCGCTTAAATAGGGTGTTTAAAATCGTCGAATTTCGGAATCCTGATTTCGGTCCAAAAAAATTCTCAGAAGCGGAATTTTCCATCAGATGGACTCTGGAAACCTTTAAATGCGTTTATCTCCGTAAATAAGCGTCTAATCGCTTAAATAGGGTGTTTAAAATCGTCGAATTTCGGAATCCTGATTTCGGTCCAAAAAAATTCTCAGAAGCGGAATTTTCCATCAGATGGACTCTGGAAACCTTTAAATGCGTTTATCTCCGTAAATAAGCGTCTAATCGCTTAAATAGGGTGTTTAAAATCGTCGAATTTCGGAATCCTGATTTCGGTCCAAAAAAAAATCTCAGAAGCGGAATTTTCCATCAGATGGGCTCTGGAAACCTTTAAATGCGTTTATCTCCGTAAATAAGCGTCTAATCGCTTAAATAGGGTGTTTAAAATCGTCGAATTTCGGAATCCTGATTTCGGTCCAAAAAATTCTCAGAAGCGGAATTTTCCATCAGATGGACTCTGGAAACCTTTAAATGCGTTTATCTCCGTAAATAAGCGTCTAATCGCTTAAATAGGGTGTTTAAAATCGTCGAATTTCGGAATCCTGATTTCGGTCCAAAAAAATTCTCAGAAGCGGAATTTTCCATCAGATGGGCTCTGGAAACCTTTAAATGCGTTTATCTCCGTAAATAAGCGTCTAATCGCTTAAATAGGGTGTTTAAAATCGTCGAATATCGGAATCCTGATTTCGGTCCAAAAAAATTCTCAGAAGCGGAATTTTCCATCAGATGGACTCTGGAAACCTTTAAATGCGTTTATCTCCGTAAATAAGCGTCTAATCGCTTAAATAGGGTGTTTAAAATCGTCGAATTTCGGAATCCTGATTTCGGTCCAAAAAAATTCTCAGAAGCGGAATTTTCCATCAGATGGGCTCTGGAAACCTTTAAATGCGTTTATCTCCGTAAATAAGCGTCTAATCGCTTAAATAGGGTGTTTAAAATCGTCGAATTTCGGAATCCTGATTTCGGTCCAAAAAAATTCTCAGAAGCGGAATTTTCCATCAGATGGACTCTGGAAACCTTTAAATGCGTTTATCTCCGTAAATAAGCGTCTAATCGCTTAAATAGGGTGTTTAAAATCGTCGAATTTCGGAATCCTGATTTCGGTCCAAAAAATTCTCAGAAGCGGAATTTTCCATCAGATGGACTCTGGAAACCTTTAAATGCGTTTATCTCCGTAAATAAGCGTCTAATCGCTTAAATAGGGTGTTTAAAATCGTCGAATTTCGGAGTCCTGATTTCGGTCCAAAAAATAATCTCAGAAGCGGAATTTTCCATCAGATGGGCTCTGGAAACCTTTAAATGCGTTTATCTCCGTAAATAAGCGTCTAATCGCTTAAATAGGGTGTTTAAAATCGTCGAATTTCGGAATCCTGATTTCGGTCCAAAAAAATTCTCAGAAGCGGAATTTTCCATCAGATGGACTCTGGAAACCTTTAAATGCGTTTATCTCCGTAAATAAGCGTCTAATCGCTTAAATAGGGTGTTTAAAATCGTCGAATTTCGGAATCCTGATTTCGGTCCAAAAAAATTCTCAGAAGCGGAATTTTCCATCAGATGGACTCTGGAAACCTTTAAATGCGTTTATCTCCGTAAATAAGCGTCTAATCGCTTAAATAGGGTGTTTAAAATCGTCGAATTTCGGAATCCTGATTTCGGTCCAAAAAAATTCTCAGAAGCGGAATTTTCCATCAGATGGACTCTGGAAACCTTTAAATGCGTTTATCTCCGTAAATAAGCGTCTAATCGCTTAAATAGGGTGTTTAAAATCGTCGAATTTCGGAATCCTGATTTCGGTCCAAAAAATTCTCAGAAGCGGAATTTTCCATCAGATGGACTCTGGAAACCTTTAAATCCGTTTATCTCCGTAAATAAGCGTCTAATCGCTTAAATAGGGTGTTTAAAATCGTCGCATTTCGGAATCCTGATTTCGGTCCAAAAAAATTCTCAGAAGCGGAATTTTCCATCAGATGGACTCTGGAAACCTTTAAATGCGTTTATCTCCGTAAATAAGCGTCTAATCGCTTAAATAGGGTGTTTAAAATCGTCGAATTTCGGAATCCTGATTTCGGTCCAAAAAAATTCTCAGAAGCGGAATTTTCCATCAGATGGACTCTGGAAACCTTTAAATGCGTTTATCTCCGTAAATAAGCGTCTAATCGCTTAAATAGGGTGTTTAAAATCGTCGAATTTCGGAATCCTGATTTCGGTCCAAAAAAAATCTCAGAAGCGGAATTTTCCATCAGATGGACTCTGGAAACCTTTAAATGCGTTTATCTCCGTAAATAAGCGTCTAATCGCTTAAATAGGGTGTTTAAAATCGTCGAATTTCGGAATCCTGATTTCGGTCCAAAAAAAAATCTCAGAAGCGGAATTTTCCATCAGATGGGCTCTGGAAACCTTTAAATGCGTTTATCTCCGTAAATAAGCGTCTAATCGCTTAAATAGGGTGTTTAAAATCGTCGAATTTCGGAATCCTGATTTCGGTCCAAAAAAAAATCTCAGAAGCGGAATTTTCCATCAGATGGGCTCTGGAAACCTTTAAATGCGTTTATCTCCGTAAATAAGCGTCTAATCGCTTAAATAGGGTGTTTAAAATCGTCGAATTTCGGAATCCTGATTTCGGTCCAAAAAAATTCTCAGAAGCGGAATTTTCCATCAGATGGACTCTGGAAACCTTTAAATGCGTTTATCTCCGTAAATAAGCGTCTAATCGCTTAAATAGGGTGTTTAAAATCGTCGAATTTCGGAATCCTGATTTCGGTCAAAAAAATTCTCAGAAGCGGAATTTTCCATCAGATGGACTCTGGAAACCTTTAAATGCGTTTATCTCCGTAAATAAGCGTCTAATCGCTTAAATAGGGTGTTTAAAATCGTCGAATTTCGGAATCCTGATTTCGGTCAAAAAAATTCTCAGAAGTGGAATTTTCCATCAGATGGACTCTGGAAACCTTTAAATGCGTTTATCTCCGTAAATAAGCGTCTAATCGCTTAAATAGGGTGTTTAAAATCGTCGAATTTCGGAATCCTGATTTCGGTCCAAAAAAATTCTCAGAAGCGGAATTTTCCATCAGATGGACTCTGGAAACCTTTAAATGCGTTTATCTCCGTAAATAAGCGTCTAATCGCTTAAATAGGGTGTTTAAAATCGTCGAATTTCGGAATCCTGATTTCGGTCCAAAAAAATTCAGATGGACTCTGGAAACCTTTAAATGCGTTTATCTCCGTAAATAAGCGTCTAATCGCTTAAATAGGGTGTTTAAAATCGTCGAATTTCGGAATCCTGATTTCGGTCCAAAAAAATTCTCAGAAGCGGAATTTTCCATCAGATGGCCTCTGGAAACCTTTAAATGCGTTTATCTCCGTAAATAAGCGTCTAATCGCTTAAATAGGGTGTTTAAAATCGTCGAATTTCGGAATCCTGATTTCGGTCCAAAAAAATTCTCAGAAGTGGAATTTTCCATCAGATGGACTCTGAAAACCTTTAAATGCGTTTATCTCCGTAAATAAGCGTCTAATCGCTTAAATAGGGTGTTTAAAATCGTCAAATTTCGGAATCCTGATTTCGGTCCAAAAAAATTCTCAGAAGCGGAATTTTCCATCAGATGGACTCTGGAAACCTTTAAATGCGTTTATCTCCGTAAATAAGCGTCTAATCGCTTAAATAGGGTGTTTAAAATCGTCGAATTTCGGAATCCTGATTTCGGTCCAAAAAAATTCTCAGAAGCGGAATTTTCCATCAGATGGACTCTGGAAACCTTTAAATGCGTTTATCTCCGTAAATAAGCGTCTAATCGCTTAAATAGGGTGTTTAAAATCGTCGAATTTCGGAATCCTGATTTCGGTCCAAAAAAATCTCAGAAGCGGAATTTTCCATCAGATGGACTCTGGAAACCTTTAAATGCGTTTATCTCCGTAAATAAGCGTCTAATCGCTTAAATAGGGTGTTTAAAATCGTCGAATTTCGGAATCCTGATTTCGGTCCAAAAAAATTCTCAGAAGCGGAATTTTCCATCAGATGGACTCTGGAAACCTTTAAATGCGTTTATCTCCGTAAATAAGCGTCTAATCGCTTAAATAGGGTGTTTAAAATCGTCGAATTTCGGAATCCTGATTTCGGTCCAAAAAAAATCTCAGAAGCGGAATTTTCCATCAGATGGACTCTGGAAACCTTTAAATGCGTTTATCTCCGTAAATAAGCGTCTAATCGCTTAAATAGGGTGTTTAAAATCGTCGAATTTCGGAATCTTGATTTCGGTCCAAAAAAATTCTCAGAAGCGGAATTTTCCATCAGATGGGCTCTGGAAACCTTTAAATGCGTTTATCTCCGTAAATAAGCGTCTAATCGCTTAAATAGGGTGTTTAAAATCGTCGAATTTCGGAATCCTGATTTCGGTCCAAAAAATTCTCAGAAGCGGAATTTTCCATCAGATGGACTCTGGAAACCATTAAATGCGTTTATCTCCGTAAATAAAGCGTCTAATCGCTTAAATAGGGTGTTTAAAATCGTCGAATTTCGGAATCCTGATTTCGGTCCAAAAAAATTCTCAGAAGCGGAATTTTCCATCAGATGGACTCTGGAAACCTTTAAATGCGTTTATCTCCGTAAATAAGCGTCTAATCGCTTAAATAGGGTGTTTAAAATCGTCGAATTTCGGAATCCTGATTTCGGTCCAAAAAAATTCTCAGAAGCGGAATTTTCCATCAGATGGACTCTGGAAACCTTTAAATGCGTTTATCTCCGTAAATAAGCGTCTAATCGCTTAAATAGGGTGTTTAAAATCGTCGAATTTCGGAATCCTGATTTCGGTCCAAAAAAATTCTCAGAAGCGGAATTTTCCATCAGATGGACTCTGGAAACCTTTAAATGCGTTTATCTCCGTAAATAAGCGTCTAATCGCTTAAATAGGGTGTTTAAAATCGTCGAATTTCGGAATCCTGATTTCGGTCCAAAAAAAAATCTCAGAAGCGGAATTTTCCATCAGATGGGCTCTGGAAACCTTTAAATGCGTTTATCTCCGTAAATAAGCGTCTAATCGCTTAAATAGGGTGTTTAAAATCGTCGAATTTCGGAATCCTGATTTCGGTCAAAAAAATTCTCAGAAGCGGAATTTTCCATCAGATGGACTCTGGAAACCTTTAAATGCGTTTATCTCCGTAAATAAGCGTCTAATCGCTTAAATAGGGTGTTTAAAATCGTCGAATTTCGGAATCCTGATTTCGGTCCAAAAAAATTCTCAGAAGCGGAATTTTCCATCAGATGGACTCTGAAACCTTTAAATGCGTTTATCTCCGTAAATAAGCGTCTAATCGCTTAAATAGGGTGTTTAAAATCGTCGAATTTCGGAATCCTGATTTCGGTCCAAAAAATTCTCAGAAGCGGAATTTTCCATCAGATGGACTCTGGAAACCTTTAAATGCGTTTATCTCCGTAAATAAGCGTCTAATCGCTTAAATAGGGTGTTTAAAATCGTCGAATTTCGGAATCCTGATTTCGGTCCAAAAAAATTCTCAGAAGCGGAATTTTCCATCAGATGGACTCTGGAAACCTTTAAATGCGTTTATCTCCGTAAATAAGCGTCTAATCGCTTAAATAGGGTGTTTAAAATCGTCGAATTTCGGAATCCTGATTTCGGTCCAAAAAAATTCTCAGAAGCGGAATTTTCCATCAGATGGACTCTGGAAACCTTTAAATGCGTTTATCTCCGTAAATAAGCGTCTAATCGCTTAAATAGGGTGTTTAAAATCGTCGAATTTCGGAATCCTGATTTCGGTCCAAAAAAATTCTCAGAAGCGGAATTTTCCATCAGATGGACTCTGGAAACCTTTAAATGCGTTTATCTCCGTAAATAAGCGTCTAATCGCTTAAATAGGGTGTTTAAAATCGTCGAATTTCGGAATCCTGATTTCGGTCCAAAAAAATTCTCAGAAGCGGAATTTTCCATCAGATGGACTCTGGAAACCTTTAAATGCGTTTATCTCCGTAAATAAGCGTCTAATCGCTTAAATAGGGTGTTTAAAATCGTCGAATTTCGGAATCCTGATTTCGGTCCAAAAAAATTCTCAGAAGCGGAATTTTCCATCAGATGGACTCTGGAAACCTTTAAATGCGTTTATCTCCGTAAATAAGCGTCTAATCGCTTAAATAGGGTGTTTAAAATCGTCGAATTTCGGAATCCTGATTTCGGTCCAAAAAAATTCTCAGAAGCGGAATTTTCCATCAGATGGACTCTGGAAACCTTTAAATGCGTTTATCTCCGTAAATAAGCGTCTAATCGCTTAAATAGGGTGTTTAAAATCGTCGAATTTCGGAATCCTGATTTCGGTCCAAAAAAATTCTCAGAAGCGGAATTTTCCATCAGATGGACTCTGGAAACCTTTAAATGCGTTTATCTCCGTAAATAAGCGTCTAATCGCTTAAATAGGGTGTTTAAAATCGTCGAATTTCGGAATCCTGATTTCGGTCCAAAAAAATTCTCAGAAGCGGAATTTTCCATCAGATGGACTCTGGAAACCTTTAAATGCGTTTATCTCCGTAAATAAGCGTCTAATCGCTTAAATAGGGTGTTTAAAATCGTCGAATTTCGGAATCCTGATTTCGGTCCAAAAAAATTCTCAGAAGCGGAATTTTCCATCAGATGGACTCTGGAAACCTTTAAATGCGTTTATCTCCGTAAATAAGCGTCTAATCGCTTAAATAGGGTGTTTAAAATCGTCGAATTTCGGAATCCTGATTTCGGTCCAAAAAAATTCTCAGAAGCGGAATTTTCCATCAGATGGACTCTGGAAACCTTTAAATGCGTTTATCTCCGTAAATAAGCGTCTAATCGCTTAAATAGGGTGTTTAAAATCGTCGAATTTCGGAATCCTGATTTCGGTCCAAAAAAATTCTCAGAAGCGGAATTTTCCATCAGATGGACTCTGGAAACCTTTAAATGCGTTTATCTCCGTAAATAAGCGTCTAATCGCTTAAATAGGGTGTTTAAAATCGTCGAATTTCGGAATCCTGATTTCGGTCCAAAAAAATTCTCAGAAGCGGAATTTTCCATCAGATGGACTCTGGAAACCTTTAAATGCGTTTATCTCCGTAAATAAGCGTCTAATCGCTTAAATAGGGTGTTTAAAATCGTCGAATTTCGGAATCCTGATTTCGGTCCAAAAAAATTCTCAGAAGCGGAATTTTCCATCAGATGGACTCTGGAAACCTTTAAATGCGTTTATCTCCGTAAATAAGCGTCTAATCGCTTAAATAGGGTGTTTAAAATCGTCGAATTTCGGAATCCTGATTTCGGTCCAAAAAAAAATCTCAGAAGCGGAATTTTCCATCAGATGGGCTCTGGAAACCTTTAAATGCGTTTATCTCCGTAAATAAGCGTCTAATCGCTTAAATAGGGTGTTTAAAATCGTCGAATTTCGGAATCCTGATTTCGGTCCAAAAAAATCT
>JASCZW010004958.1:0-55803 GCA_034211315.2 Aedes japonicus
CTGTGTGCAACTGAACTGCAATCGAGCGTCTGTTTCTGGTCAGGGACGGCTCAAAGCAACGTCTGATCTCCATGTTAGGAGTGGCTGAACCACTATCTCGCAAATGTTCCCAGGACTAAATAAAAACCTGAAAGTCCTAATTGTGCCGACACAGATAAAAAGTGCAGCAAAGAATAATGAGACCATTAACAGATTTGAACCGGAACAATCAGCATGGAACTGGGCTACGGATAAGGACTGAGGATTGGAAACTCAGGACGGGAAACTGCCGATCTTTCAATTTTCTTGAAGTACTCGCGTGCTTTCCGACGAATGGGAGAACTACAAGATCGACATCGGGTCCCTCCTTAGCTCAGACGGTATAAGCGCGGTTACAAATCACCACCATGCTGGGTGGCTGGGTTTGATTCTCGGTCTGGTCTAAGAATTTTTCGTTAGGGAGTCCTAGGCATAGAGTATGATTCTACTTGCCACACAATCATACTAATGCAAAAATGGTACCTCGCATCGAAAGCTCTTAGTTAATAACTTTGGAAGTGCATTTAGAACACCAAGTTGAGAGATAGCAATAAGCTTGAAACGTTCTTCAACATCAGCATCATTTGCGCATAGCCCTCACTTTTGGAAGTACTGATGACGTCAAAGAAGAATTCTACGCGCAGCTTGAGCATAAATACGACCGCTGAACTAGACAAACGGGCTTCGCTTTATCGACTTCTCCGCCTCCAAAAAGGTCGGCCGTCTTTCAGCACAGCCTTCCATATCAGTAGATCTGGAGGTCACCAAACCAAACGGAATCACAAGTCGACCAAATTTTGTTGGAAGGTAGGAACTTTCAGCCATCATCGACGTCAGAACCAACATCGATTAGGATGGTTAAGATGAGCTCCTAAACTCTCCGTAGTGCACTCTCCGTAGTGAACAACTTTCTGACGCCCGCCAAGGTACAATCTCGCGCTACTAAGGCAACCTGACGTCCCCGCACGGTACGCGGAATCGCACGAAACTGCGCTGCTGGAAGAGGATGAGCTCGATGAAGCTGTTCGCAAGGTCAGTGAAAACAGCTATCAGCAGCGTAGAGGAGAACTTCTAGCTTACGTGAAACGAAGCCGACAGAACAAGTGATTAGGTACTTATGCTGCGTCAAGTTACCCAGTCAGAGTGTGGAAGGGTACAGACAGAAGTGGAGGCAGCTCTTCCTGTTGAAATGTGTCGGAATAAGGTGGGGAAGGTAGAAACAGCACTTCGATGAACACCTGAATGGAGTACAGGAAGACCAAGACAGCGAAGGAGGTGCCGTCGGCGGTGCAGCACGTGATGGATATGTACCACCCCCGACGTCACCTATCGTCTGTTGAGGATCAAGCAGCTGAAGAATATCAAATCGGTTCGAAGGGGATAGTATCGGAGCAGAGCTCAACCAGATGGATCCAGACAAGTTGGCCAATTTTCTGCATCGGCTGATAGTCAGGGATTGGGATACCAAAAAGCAGCCGGAAGAGTGGAAGGATGGAACAATAGGCCGTATCTAAAAAAATGACGACAAACTGGACTTTTGAAAATTGCCGCCTATAATAATTATCCCAAATCATCTTTCAGCGACCGTCGCCACTTATAGATTCTGGGAAGTTATCAAGCCGGCTGCACCGAAGTTCAGTTCTACAACAGACCAAATCTAAACTTTGTGTGATGAAATTTGGTGGTTTATCGGGTTCATCTGAATCCCGCAGGGGTCTTCACCAAGGTGATTAAATCTAATGCGTGCTGCTCAACATTGCTCTTGAAGGTGTTATGAGACGACCGCCATTTAACATTTAACGATTCTCAACAGATCCAGCCAATATATCTGCTTTGCCGAAGACAAAGCACGACAAAGCCTGACTAGGCAGCAGTGTAACGATCGAAGGCGATTAGTTTGACAACACTTTCCTTCATATCTTTCGTTCTAGCAAAATTACTGACTCCAAGAGCCTCATGGTGATGAGAAAATATTTCCTTTTAAATCACCTCTAATTTGTTTTCCCAGACCGCTCATTGTCTTTGAAATACTTCAAATCTGTCTTCGAAACCCACTATTCGACCAGATTCTTGTTAAAGCATCCTGGCTGTGAACAATCATAAACCGTGCTTTTGCACCTCCTCCAGTCCAAGAATCGTACTAGTTCTTGCTGCAAAAGGTGGTAGCATTGTTCCTGATGCAGATCCCACGAGTGCTTGACTCAGATGAATCCATGACTCATTGCCTTATTTTGCGAAAATATCGAAATATTTCCGGATTATTTACTTTCGGAGGGAGTCTTGCTCTAGATCGTTTGATATTTTCACACAATTGTAGGCTTAAAGCCCGGTTCAACGTAAATTTGGACGCATTCAAGTGATCCTAACTCCAAAACATACACGGTTGATCAAAACGTCAAACAAAAGTGTATTTATTCAGCTTTCAAACTATATATAACAAGTTGTTACTCTTCGACGTTTCGAACGAACTGTCGCACTTTGTGATCGATACCTTCATGATCTGCACAGTCACTGGTGACACTGTACCGACGAACTTTCTCCATTTTAAACGCATTTGTTGTGCATTTGTCACTTCTTTACCGCATTCTCAAAAGTTTCGGTTGACAATTGCCCAATATTTTTCGATCGGTCTGAACTCAGTGCAATTCGGAGGATTAATCTCTTTGGCGACGAAATTATCTTTGTTTGCAGCATACCATTCTAGTACCTCCTTAGAGTAATGACAGTCAAAACATAACGTTGGTCTTGTGTTGCCGAATGAACGGTAAAATCCGCTTTTCAGACACTCTCTAATGTAAACCCTCGACGTCATGGTGTGAGATGTGATGAAAACCTTGGTTTTAAGGCCACAACTACAGATCCCAGATTTATCAGCAAAAACAATTTTAAACCTGGAAAAGACATCCCCACGACCAGTTGCCAGGTACAATTTTTCGTCCAGGGATTTCTTTATAATCCATATTGACATACGTTTCGTCATCCATAAAATACAGCCATCAAATTTCGTCGAAACTCGTTCGAATAGTAATCGTGCTCGCTTTTTGGCCACTAAATTTTGTTTCAGGGAGCGATTTGGACGTTTCGACTTATATCCTTCTCTTGAAAGGAACGGTGGAAAAGATGAAATCGTATTTCTTTGTCAAATCACGTATGGAGACACCTGGGTTGTCTTTCAAGTACCTCAACAACTTTCTCCTCAGCTATTTATCCCTAGTGCCACTTTTATGACAGATGCGCCGTGCTCTATCCACACTCAGAGTGTCCTTGTAATGTTTGATAACAAGATAACACACGATTGACTTTGGGAATTTAAACACTTGTGCTATTTTTGAGGCAGACCACGAAGATTTCTCTAGATGTTTGTGCACAATTGATTCTCTTTCTCCAGTTCTATGATTTGTTATTTTGAGATGCGTCGATCAATCGAGAAAAACTGTTCACCAATTTTTTTGTCAATGAAACATCAACAAATTCCTGTCAAACGTGTGTTGTTTCAATCATCAGGGACGCGGTGGTGTATTAAACCATGCGTCCAGATTTACTATGAATCTAGCTTTAGTTCCGAGAGCCGTTTCAAAAATGATGTTCTCGAATCTCAAAAAGGTTTCAAAAATAATTCATCCCGGAAGATTGTTTTTGAAATGTGGTTTGCTTCTTCCCATGCGATCCTAACAAATCTTTATCAACCGTCAAATGTACACACGAGTAAACGGCATTCTCCATTCAGCAACGAGAAATACACCTTCTGACAATCTATCCTGCTCTTGCTTGGAAAGCACAGTTGGTGTTCCTGTATGTTTGGCATAATTTTGTCTGATCATTGATGGGCCTAGACCATTTTTCTATGCGATTTCTCTCAGAGACGTTGTTTTATTTTTAGCTTTTTTAAGTGCCATTTTCAGCACCTCCTGATAAAAGTTGGTTTCCAATTCTGGTGGCGTCTTAAAGGGTGTCCACGATGAAATTGCCACACAAAAAAATTGATTCGCAAAATTCGAGTTTTCATCCGATTGCCATCAAATTTTCAGGGATTGAGATATGACTATTAAACTTCATTTTACCATTTTACTCGTATTTTATTTACAGTCCATACGCAAATGCCCGCACCTTGGCCTTAACCCCGGCCATAAGATTCTACACAACCTGTGAATCAACCGTTTTTTGCATGTAAACCCATACTTTCTTCAGTTCCTCGACTGTCTTCACTACCTTAGGTCGTTTAAGAAGGTGCTGCTTCATAATCGCCCAGTACTTCTCGATGGGGCGGAGCTCCGGAGTGTTGGGAGGGTTGAACATTTTCGGCACGAAATTGACCTTATTGTCCGCATACCACTTCAGCACGTCCTGAGTAGTGGCATGAGGCCAAATCCGGCCAGAAGATTGTTGAGACGTTGTGGGCTTTCAGGAGAGGAAGCAGCCGCTTCTGGAGGCACTCTTTATGTACACCTGTCCGTTCATCGTGTCCTGGGTCACGAAAGGTGCACTCCGCTTCCCGCACGTGCAGATGGCTTGCCAAACCAGAAATTTCTTCGCAAATTTGGACATCTTTTGAGTGCGGATATGCACCGAACGCTGAAATATCCTTGGCCGTCAAAAACAGGTTGCCGGGGATCTGTTTGAAGTCGGCCTTCACATATGTTTCGTCGTCCATGATGCAGCATTCAACTTTCGTCAGCATGTTGAGGTACAACTTCCTGGCACGGGTTTTGGCGGACTTGTTCTGCTTCTCGTCGCGATTAGGGGCCTTTTGTACCTTGAACGTTCGAAGCCCAGCCTTAGTTTTGGCCTTCTGGACAAAACTTCGGCTTAGGTGCAGCTTCTAGCCACATCCCGGAACGGAGGCGTTCGGATTTCGGTTGAAGGCCCCAACTACGCGGTTGTGATTTTTGGTGTTGTACGGAATACTTTTTCCTTCACTTCTGGGCTTCCGATCGGTGGTCAACCGTTCCTCGAACCGCTTAATCACTCGCGACACCGTGGAATTCGCAATTCCCAACGTTTTAGCGATAGAACGATGCGAGAGATCCTTGTTCTCGTGATGAATGCGCAAGATTTTATCACGCACGAGCTGTTCTTTCGACTCCATTTCCGCGAGTTTTGATCACAGGACTTTATAACTTGCAGGATATAAATAATGCGCTATGAACTAAATCCACTCAAATTTTCATTAAATTCTACCCAACGGTTAAAAAGTTAGAGCAATTTCATAGTGTGGCAATTTCATCGTGGACACCCTTTATACGTACTTACTTCCGGAAGGTCTGGAAAGAAATAATGATCATTAACCTCACTTTTATATTTCAGTTCACTTTTTGCATTTTATCCCATCAAGGTAAACCAGCTTGACAGTTGCTTGACTTCCTTTGATCCTAGGACAGGACCTGCCAGCTGTTAGTGCAAAAACAAGACCATTTAGCTGTAAAAAATGACCGTTTTTTATTGGTCGCTGTGACAACCGCCTCTACCGCCTCCGTTGAGTTACGTTACAAGCAGTCAGTTTGTTGTTGGTTTGGTGGTGTTGCTAGTCACTGCTTTCTCACTATTTTCGTTTGTGACAACTGAACAAATGCGAAAATAAAATGATACTTTCTGGAAAAATAAAGATCAGAAAAAGCTTTCGAAGATTTAAAAGTAACGCGTATTATTTATTTGAATTTTTAATATCATCACTTTCTTCCGTGTAAGTTGGTTTTGTATCTGTAGAGCCTCAAATTCACGAACCTCTCCATTTAAAATATTGACAATTGTTAAAAGTTTACTCTATTGAATATTACCGAGTATTAAAAGAATATCGACGAATTTTTGATTATATTTTTAATTACATTATTTTCAATGGGATTACTGTGTAAACATATCTGACAACACTGGAGTGACCCCGTGTCATAGCAATCATAAATTTATAAGATATCATCTCTCTGAGCTGGCAGGTCCTGTCCTAGCTTTGATCTATTGTTGACACATGGCACATTGATTGACATAACATGTGCACTCACAGGTGGCAAAATGCGATCAAATAGACCGATGTCACCATGTTGGAAATCGACATGGAGTTTTCATAAGGGCTAATTTTGCAAACGTAAACAATGGTTTCTTCCGCAAATTTCTCGAGAATGCTAACTTAAACATACTGAATTACCACGATGATTGTACAGAAGAGGAGTTCCCCTTTACAATAGAAGTGGCAGTTAACTTGAGCAAGTTTGCATTTTCAAGAAATTTACGGAAAAAGCCATTGTTTACGTTTGCGACATTGGCCCTCATGAAAACTCCATGTCAAAATAATCCAGTTGACCGATAAATTTGTTTCCTCATAAATCATATTCATCATGTAAATCCAGCTTCTCAAATGAACTGTCAGCAAACAAATATAAACGAATCAAAATCACTAAACCAGTGACCTACCTGGTTAAAATGAAAATTCCATAGTAACCATTCAGCAATGGAGAACAAAAAACCGCCATTGAAAACAATCGATGCCAGCGTAATCTCAAGTTCACTCAATTCAGGTGATAAAATGAATTGTTCAAATGCAGAAACCATTCATGTTTGTCTTTCCCCCACAACTTTAATGCGTCCTCTAGCTTAGCAGCTCACGATCACACGGTGAATAACTTTTGACGCATCGCACACAGAGCAAACAATGCGAGCAAATTCAATTATCCTTCGCACATACTCAACCCGCTTTTGGCACTTTGGAACACTTTCACCTGGCGACGACAACGACTCGCCTGCTGTGCTGATATAAAGTGACACGAGATACTGCCTTGGAGATAGTCGCCTACTACTCTTCTACAAATGAGTTTTCATAATTAGAGAACAAATTCCATCCGGCACGTATTTGAGCCCTCATTTTCACACACTCATACATGAACGAATTTTGCTGCTGGGGACGGGAAAAAATCATTCTCTGGGAAGCAAGCTTCACTTCTCTACATGCGACACGTTCCATGCAACGAACTTCTCCATAACTTGACTGGAATTAACTGAAGCATAATGTACGGACGTGCTTCTGAAATGGGCCTAAGCAGGATTAGGCGTCCCTCGGTAGAGAACACCAGGCAACTGAACTGGACACCCACCAAGGGCTAATGAAAATTTGTCGAAAACGTGAGAACGTTCTCTCCGTCCCGATGTTTGTATCTTTTAGCAGCCATTAAATAGCAGCAGTCAATAGCCTAACACAGGAGCGTGCTTTTGCAGCGAATCACCTGAAATTGGCCGCATATGGCTGAATCTCCTGCTAAAGCTGACAAACATTCGACAGCTTAGACATGTTTGGCATTGGAGCGTCCTTTATTTTCCGGATGAACGACAAGCGAACTCCATTTCCGGTGAAAACAATAACATATCCCCCTTTCCTGCTCGCTTCCCACGAGATCGACGTTAAAGCCAATAATTGAGAAAATCTTACGACCCAATGATGCCGAAGACAAATACAATCATGTCCGTTTCATCGACTTTTGTAGCTTCTTCCGTTACAAGGAAAAGGTGGGGCCATGTTCGTTTCGGGTAGGGCCTGATAGATAGCTTTCCCGAGAATGCAGTTATTGCTTCGGAGAAATCCGATCATTGTTCTATTTTGGGTCTACACGACCACCTTCCACCCTCCAGTGACAGGAGATACGCTGAAAACGGATTCGTTTGCCAGGTCACATGGTCCACACGCGTGTCCGATTATGACGAAGGTTGACACCGGGTTTCGGAGCCCAAGTCAATCAATTATTCTTGCGTGTTTGTTTGTTTCGGAAGAAGGTTTAGGTACGCTTTCGGGTTTGTCCGATTCCGAAAGGGTGAAGGTGTCGTTAATTTTAATCGGCCAGGTCTTACTGCGCCGGCCGCAAAGACAAATGGTGAACAGTGGAGAGGAATAGAGAGCGCAGGATTTGAGGATAAGGGCGGTGAGGAGGTGGGAGGGAAAACTTGGCGTTAATGATGACACTTTGGGTGATTGATTATTGTCAATTTTGCGGACAAACGCGGTATCATGGAGGGGTGGAAGGGTGGAGTAAAGATTTGTAGAAATCCTTCAACATGTTATCGTAGAACGGGGTGTCATTGACCTTTTTTTCTTCCAATGTTTCTTAAAGATTTCATTTAAAAGAACCAGCCTTACGTGTTTCATGTTTTTCAAATAAGTAAGTCATATGTTTTAGGTATCAATCGTTATGTAAAGTATTTTGCTCGATAGCAACTGACGTGTTTTGTTTTTGCTGCGTCCTTTTCGCGAAAAAATAAATCATAAAATATTCGAAATTCCACTCAAAGAAACAGTGAAATCATAAAATCTACGCGAGTTTTGTTTTCAACTACAGTGAATTTAATCGGTTCCCTCCCAAATTGTGTATTTCCTCCTTTTTTATTTGTGCATCACCCCCGCACCTGTAATAGGAGTTAATATCAGTTTAGTTGTGCTTGTTAGTGCTACTAGTATTGTGCTACGTGGACATAAATGATTATAAGCAGTTTTGAAGGCGATATAGAGTCGCCTCATAGCGGGGGACTCGATTATTGGCAGAGTGTGGAGAAAAAAAAGAAAACCAGTACAATGTAGAACACAGCAATTTTCTAGTCAGAAGCAACGAACGAAGCTTATGCGCATGCGCGCGTAGGTGGCTGGTATATATCTCAGATGCACTTACCACACGTGGTGTACAGATGGAAAGCTGTGTTTTTTTTTCGTTGCACACTGATTGTAATTTTTCAAGTTAAAGTTCTTTTAGAATGTGTTTTACCTGCGATTTTCATTGTATTGCATTTGTGCGCGAAGTACTTATTGT
The DNA here is from genome assembly GCA_034211315.2 of Aedes japonicus. NCBI lineage: Eukaryota > Metazoa > Arthropoda > Insecta > Diptera > Culicidae > Aedes > Aedes japonicus. The sequence goes on from JASCZW010004958.1 coordinate 8,796, forward strand.
ATTTGTGCTGTACAATTCAAAAAGGATGATGTGAAAATATGTGTCACATAGTGGAGTGCTTCTTCTGCAGAGACATAATTGCATCCTTAAGCATCGCAAGGAAGCCGTCCAAATGAAGACTGAACATCAGCAACAATTTCCGGTGAGACAGTTGACATTTAGCTCTCGTATCGAATAGACGTATTGAGAAAATCGCTGAGTGAAAATAAAAAAGTGTATTGTGCCACAGAACAAAGTTCAGAAGGCGTAACGCCAAAATTTAGTTCTTCGTGGAATCATTCCAGCATAAATATGGGCGACTACCGCAAGGATTCCGTGTATCTAGACTTCAGCGAATTGCCAGTCCGTCCTAAACTAGACAAAGTTTTTGATCTCATCAGAAATCAAATCAAGCTTGACATGACCAAAGTCAACTGTATCCAGCCAAGCATGTCGAAAGTGCGAGTCATAGTCGAACTGAAATCTCAATCTTACGTAGAGGAACTCGTAGCAAATCATAGTTCAAAGCATACAATCGAGCACAATAACAAACAATATGCTATACCACTAGCTCCCTACGACATCGTGATTGAGGTTAGGGTGTCTGACTTACTTTCCTACGTTGCAACTGAAACCATTGCCAAGCAACTAGCGCCCTATGGTGAGATTGTCTCCTCGCAAGAGGAAGTTTGGAAGAACTTCTGGCCGGGTTTACCAACCGGAGTGAGGCTAGTGCGTATGAGGATACAAGAATCGATTCCCTCGTACATTCCGATATCCACACACACTGCTTTTATAACCTACCGTAATCAAGTTCGCACCTGTAAACACTGTGTAAGTACACTGCATATCGGCCGTACCTGTAATGAGGCACGCAAATAGCTGGGCATTGATGTCAACATCCCATTGTCTTTATCATCATCATCATCTCATACACAACCATCTACAAATCTGCCGAGTTCACCAATACTAGTATATGCCCGGTCGAAGCCCACATATTAGATACTGCTGCACTAGAAATCAAATCACTTCTTGCAGAAGTGCACTGCCTCCAACCTACCGGTTGCCTCTCGCCGATCTACAGTGTGCTGTTGGTGTCGGTTGTACTAATCCTACAACACAAAATATTCCGGATGCATTGCACTATCATCATAACCGTTCATAAAGGTGAGCAAACTCGAAAACAACAAACAACAACATATTTCATTCAAGCGATGTTTAACTTCGATTTTGACGTTCTGACACGACTTGACATTTTGAGAGCCACTGTCAGAGTCAAAGATCAGATACTCCAGCGACTGGGAACGTTGCCTGGCTCACTTTACAAGGTTGGACTCCATATAAAATAGGGTAATGGACTTGTTAAGCTACAAAATTGCAACGATCAATATTTGCAATATCTCCAATCAAACGAAAATTGATGCTTTAAGATCATTCATTCGATGCGTTGACCTTGATGTCATATTTCTGCAAGAAGTGAAAAATAAAGACCTAACCTTACTGGGCTTTACGATAATCTTGTACGTAGACGCTTACCAACGAGGCACAGCCATTGCGATGAGAGACCGATATAGTGTACACCATATAGAGAAAAGTTTAGATAATCGTATTATATCATTGCGTATTGGACCAGTAACTTTTATAAATATTTATGCCCCATCTGGCGCTGTCATGAGAAACGCAAGAGAAGACTTCTTCAATAGATCTGTTGCTCACTATATCCATGATTCCACGGCAAATGTCATACTAGGTAGTGACTTCAATGCGATTGTGAACTCTAAAGATGCAACAGGAACCAGTAATTATATCAATCATATTAAGGCACAAATGCTCCAACATCACCGACGATTTTCCGAAAACTTCCGGAAAATCAACGAGACCCTTCTATTCGACGAATCAACAACACTTTTTCATGTTGCGCAAGTCCATGGAAAAAGAGCGGGAAGCACCATATCAGCACTAGCGAAAGAAGATGGCCATGAAATACAGGATTAAGATCAAATAAAGGGTGTCCACGATGAAATTGCCACACACAAAATTGATTCGCAAAATTCGAGTTTTCATCCGATTGCCATCAAATTTTCAGGGATTGAGAAATAACTATTAAACTTCATTTTACCATTTTACTCGTATTTTATTTACAGTCCATACGCAAATGCCCGCACCTTGGCCTTAACCCCGGCCATAAGATTCTGCACAACCTGTGAATCAACCGTTTGTTGCATTTAAACCCATACTTTCTTCAATTTCTCGACTGTCTTCACTACTTTAGGTCGTTTAAGAAGGTGCTGCTTCATAATCGCCCAGTACTTCTCGATGGGGCGGAGCTCCGGAGTGTTGGGAGGGTTGAACATTTTCGGCACGAAATTGACCTTATTGTCCGCATACCACTTCAGCACGTCCTTGAGTAGTGGCATGAGGCCAAATCCGGCCAGAAGATTGTTGGCACGTTGTGGGCCTTCAGGAGAGGAAGCAGCCGCTTCTGGAGGCACTCTTTATAAACACCTGTCCGTTCATCGTGTCCTGGGTCACGAAAGGTGCACTCCGCTTCCTGCACGTGCAGATGGCTTGCCAAACCAGGAATTTCTTCGCAAATTTGGACATCTTCTGAGTGCGGACATGCTCCGGAACGCTGAACTTATCCTTGGCCGTGAAAAACAGGTTGCCGGGGATCTGTTTGAAGTCGGCCTTCACATATGTCTCGTCGTCCATGATGCAGCATTCAACTTTCGTCAGCATGTTGAGGTACAACTTCCTGGCACGGGTTTTGGCTGACTTGTTCTGCTTCTCGTCGCGATTAGGGGCCTTTTGTACCTTGAACGTTCGAAGCCCAGCCTTAGTTTTGGCCTTCTGGAGAAAACTTCGGCTTAGGTGCAGCTTCTAGCCACATCCCGAACGGAGGCGTTCGGATTTCGGTTGAAAGCCCCAACTACGCGATTGTGATTTTTACCCTTCTTACATCAATAGAAGGGTATTAAGATCGCTTGAAAACTCGAATTTTTATCCGAGGCCCACAGGGCCGAGTGTCATATACCATTCGACTCAGCTCGACGAACTGAGCACATGTCTGTGTGTATGTATGTGTGTGTGTGTGTGTGTGTGTGTGTGTGTGTGTATGTGTGTGTGTGCGTTACAAATAATGTCACATCGGTTTCTCAGCCATCTGTGAACCGATTTCAGTTCTGTTGACGGCAAATGGAAGCTACAACATTTCCATAGAACGCTATTGATTTTTTTTCATTCGGACATTTCGTTACGAAGATATGAACGAAACAGTACTTGAAGGCCTCATTATAATAGTAATCAAACAGTTTAGTCTCCGATTACATACTGAGCTATTTGTGTACCGATTTTAGTTTTGTTGGTGCCAAATCAAAGCTATGATATCTCCAAATAACTGGTCAAAATTTCATTATGATTGGATAATTCTTCATGGAGATATGACCAAAACAATACCTGAGAGCACATAATTGTGAGATGACAATATACTCGTTGCAGTGCAAACCGAACAAGACCAATCACACCAATCGATGCCGCTTGCATTCTATTGTGTCGCATCTGGAGCGTTGTATAGCACATACAGCGGACTAGCCACACTATGCGACTGTATAGAATTAGAGCAGCATCGATTGGCTCGAGTGGTCTGGTTTTGAACTGCAACGAGTATATTCGAAAATTACACAAAGTCTCCATTTACTAAAACAATACGTTCAGGATTGACAAATAGTTCATTTTATCAACTTAGTGTAAGGCATATTGAATATTTCTGAATCTTCTTGGAATTTCCGATGAAAATATGTATCCAGTACAATATTGCTCACATTTGAGTTTGTAATTCTGGTGAAATGTAAGAAGGGTTCAGTCTCACCATCGGTGGATTAATGCGGGTTTTTGTATTGTACGGAATACTTTTTCCTTCACTTCTGGGCTTCCGATCGGTGGTCAACCGTTCCTCGAACCGCTTAATCACTCGCGACACCGTAGAATTCGCGATTCCCAACGTTTTAGCGATGGAACGATGCAGAGATTCTGTTCTCGTGATGAATGCGCAAGATTTTATCACGCACGAGCTGTTCGTTCGACTCCATTTCCGCGAGTTTTAATCACAGGACTTTAAAACTTGCAGGATGTAAATAATGTACTATGAACTAAATCCACTCAAATTTTCATTAAATTCTACCCCACGGTTAAAAGTTAGAGCAATTTCATAGTGGACACCCTTTAGTTTCGTTTGATCTTGATCATGTCTTCGACAGAGTAAGCCACCAATTCTTTAAACGAACAATGGTGAGGATGAATTTTAACCCACAATTTGTAGATCTTCTTGTTTCAATTTGGGATAAGTCTTTCTCGAAAGTTCTTATAAATGGAAGCCAGTAAGACAAGGCGACCCATTGTCAATGCATCTTTTTGTATTGTACTTACAACCACTTCTTGATGCTATTTCACAAAAGCTCCCAAATGCAGTCTTTAACGCCTATGCCGACGACATTTCCATGTTCTTCAATCATGAACGAGAACTAATAGAAGTGTCCAATATTTTCATTGGATTTGGTTCAATCTCCGGTGCGGTCTTAAATAAAAGCAAGACAACTGCGGTCATGGTAGGAAAGTTCATTTTATCAGCAGATACCGAATGGCTAAACATTGAAAACTACGTGAATATTTTAGGAGTGCTCTTTCGGAGAAAATATCAGACAAGCTCAAAAATTGAATTGCCAATCGGTGCTGAACGGTTTACGAACCAGACTTTGGTTTCATAGGCCTAGAAAACTTAATCTTATCCAAAATATCATCCTTATCAATACATACGTTACTTCAAAAATCTGGTACATGGCCTTAAATACAGCGATATCTAAGGGTTTCATCAACAAAATCAAGACGGATATCGGGAAGTTCATCTGGCATGGTCAAACATTGCAAAGGGTAGCAATGGCCAATTTCATTTTGCCGAAACATCTAGGTGGTTTCAACCTACACTGCCCTGAAATAAAAGCCAAAGCGTTGCTGATCAACCGCTAAATGAGCCTTTCGCATCAACTGCCCTTCCTCAGTAGTTTTTTTTTTTTTGGAAAATCCTACAAAACCTGTATCACCCATGTTCTCTCGCATAGCTCTACTAAGAGCACAATTGCCTTTCCTTCCGGACCAATTAACCACCTCACCATCATCTCTCAAGGAATTTATCAACATTTTCTGCAACAGCTACCAAATTCTGGAATTGTATCAGCAGTAACACGTGACAGGAACACTATCTTCAAGAATATTCACAGCAAAATATTGAGGAAGAAATCGTTTGACAACAGTCAGACAAGATGCTCGAATACTACGAGAAGGGAGAAGTAACCCGAAAATAACAAGCCATGCGATCAGAGAAAGCTTGTCCCTAAATACATCCACAAGAACTGTTCGTCTGCGATTGGAACAAGAAGGGCTTAGGAACAAGTTTGCCTTACGCCATCCTCACATCAGTAAGCGTAAGTAATAGAATCAAACGATTGGAATTTGCGAAAAAATATGCGGATAAGCCCATTTCCTTCTGGAAAACGGTTTTACAGCCGAAAGCAAATTCGAGCAGTTTGGTACCAAACAACAGACAAGGGGATTAATCAAACCAGGCGAGGAACTTCTGGACACAAATGTAAGAAAATGAGTAAAACACGGTGGAGGCATCAAAGTGATCGGATGGCCGCCCCAGTCACCGGACTTGAATCCGATCGAGAATTTGTGGTCGATATTGGATTAAAAAATGGACATAACCAATGTTACCAACAAAAACCTGCTCTTTGAAGCTCTACCGGAGACCTGGGAGCCAATTGACGACCATCCAGACGTCGTCTGAAAGCAGTCATCATTGCCAAAGGAGGTCATACAAAGTACTGAGTTCGAGTCAGTTTTGATTAAATTTGATTACCTAGTTATACTTCTTCTCTGTGTACTTTTTTCTTGCCAAGCGAAAATAAGAGAATAAAAGAATTTCGAATCACTCCGAAACAATAAGTCTTCTATTTTTTTTTTGATATACGTTTTATGGTTCTTTGCACTATTGCCTTCTTTTCGTCCAAAGGAATCATGGTTGTAACTATAAAGATTAAAATACAATCTATCGAAGAAAATGTAACATATGAGTGTGTCCTTTTTTTGCCAGTACTGTACGTGCGATCGTCAAAACTATATGCTCTGATGATGGATGTATGCACAATACTAATATCTATTTGATGTTTGTACTGTGTTTGTGCGGGGCTTGTTGTAAGTGAAAGTGACCTCGGAATGGACGTGAGCAACCCGGCATTTTGAAATGGGTCACTGGAACTCAACAGAGCTATCACCGGGCTAAATATGTTTGTCAATTCGACAACAGTTCTGTTAACTGCAAACATTTGTCTTCCATAAAAACACTGCCGGACGGTGGGCGTTGGATTGCACACACACACACATACATACACACACACACACACACACACACACACACACAATCGTTATGCAAAGTGCTTTATTCATAAGACATGCTTAAAATATGAAATTAGTGCATGATATGGGGTAACTTTGATCAGTACTAAATGACTTATTAGCGAATTTAATGTCGGGAAGTCATATTGCGTCACGCAAAAATCGACTTTTACAACCCCTCCCTTGCCGTTTTGTATGGACTAATTTTCTGTATGATCGTCAGTTTACTCAAACGCACTCTACTTAGCGTGACATAATTAATGGACCTTCCTCATCAGTTTTTAAACAAACAGGATATTTGTTAGTCCCAATCATAATCTATTGGTTCTGAGTGTAAAAAGAACTGATCTGGCGATAAAGGAGTAGCAACCTCACGCGGACGATCATGGACATGCTCATGAACCAGAAATCGAATCAAAAACAAAATGAAGAAGATTTAATGAAAGCACATTTAACCTCCTAAGTGAAACCAATAAGTTGACTGGAAGTTAGTAAGATAAAAACCGCTTTAAAGTTAAGGTCATGTGGTAGAGCTGCAGGAAACGAAGAACAGTTTTGTTGTGGGTTTTTTTCTGCATTAAAGCCCGGTTCAATGTAAATATGGACGCATTCAAGTGATCCTTACTCAAAAATTCAAGAATTAAACAACATTCACGGTTGATCAAAACGTAAAACAAAAGGGTATTTATCCAGCTTTCAAACGACATATCACAAATTATTACATTTTACCGTTTCGAAATAACTGTCGCACTTTACTTGTGATCGACGCAATCATGATCTGCACAGTCGCTGGTGACACTGTACCGGTGTACTTATTCCACTTTAAGCACATTTGTTGTGCATTCCTCACTTCTTTACCGCATCCTCGAAGTTTTTGCTTGACAATTGCGCAATATTTTTCGGTCGGTCTGAATTAAGGGCAATTCAGAGGATTTATCTCTTTGGCGACGAAATTAACATTTTTTGCAGCATACCATTCCAGTATCTCCTTAGAGTAGTGGCAGCTGGCTAGATCCGGCAAAAACATAACGTTGGTTGCCGAATGAAGGGTAAAATCCGCTTTTTCAGACACTCGTAAAGCAAACTTATCAGAAAAAAATAAATTCATACCTGGAAGGGACATCCCCACTAGCAGTTGGCAGGAAAAATTTTCGTCCTTGGATTTGTTTGTAATCCATTTTGACATATGTTTCGTAATCCATTAAAATAAAGTCATCAAATTTCGTCAAAAATCGTTCGTATAGTAATAGTGCTCGCTTTGGATGTTCACAAAAAGACTTATATCCTTCTCTTAAAATGATGTTACGCACGGTGGAAAAAAAGAAATCGTATTTCTTTGTCAAATCACGTATGGAGACACCTGGGTTGTCTTTCACGTACCTCAACACCTTTCTCCTCGGCTCGTTGTCCCTAGTGCAACTTTTATGATAGACGCGCTTCGCTCTATTACTCAGAGTATCCTTGTAACGTTTGATAACAAGACACACCGTTGACTTTGGGAATTTTAACACTTGTGCTATTTTTGAGGCAGACCACGAGGGATTCTCTAGATGTGTGTGCACAGTTGATTTTCTTTTCTTAAGTTCTATGATTCGTAATTTCGAGATTGATCGACGCAATTGAAAAAAAAAACTTTTCACCAACTTCTTTGTCAATGAAACATCTACAAATGCCTAGAAATTAGGAAGATTGTATCTTCCATTTAATTCCACTACCTTTGCTTACTTCGACAGATACGCGATCGTAAATGTGCAACCTTCAGTGCGAAATACGCGTATCTGTCGAAGATGCAAAAGCTAGTTGAATTAAATGGAAGATACAATTTTCTTCTAATTTCAGTTACAGGTATTCCACTAAACAGCTCAAACCCTCTAGGATACAAATGCCTGTTAAACGTTTTTTGTTCCAATCACCAGGGACGCGTTGGTGTATTCAACCGTGCGTCCAGATTAACTTTGAATCGAGTTTTAGTAATCAAGTAACATGAATCCTGCAAAATTAGTCCCTTGTTATGCAGCTGTTAGAAGAAGGGAAGAACCAAGGGAAGAACCGTGTGTAAGAATAAAAGTGCCAAGTATTGTAATGTGTATGGAGAGGGGGCGAGGATGTGTAATCGTTGACAAACTTGGGAGGGGCCATACGTAAACAACGTAGACTCGTTTTTGAAAATCTCAGATCCTTCCCCCTCTTTATCTTTCATCCGTGCAGAGAAAAAGAAAGAGAGAGAGAGAAGGGTGGGGAGGAGGCAGAGAGGGGGAGATAAGGAAATAGAGAGAAAGAAACTATTTGGTCATATGGTGACTTCCCTAAAAGCCAATTTGCCGTTAAATGCATTTACTGGAGGCAAAATGGTTTTCAGATGCTTTTTCAACTGACAATAATAAGACAATATGAATGAGTTCTTGAACGGCATTTCGAAAAAAAAAATTTCAAGTTCATAAATTCGGAATAAAACCTTTGATAGGAGCACGGTCAGCGGTTTAAACTCAGTTTTGAGTCGTTTTTGACCTTTATTTCTTCGACAAATTAAAAACATCGACTCAAATCAGACGGATATTTTTGATTTGTCGACTTTATCTCAGTTACATTTACTCAACTTTGCGTGACCCCACTTTTGATGAAAATAAGTCAAAAAGGACTGATTTAAAATCGCTGCCCGTGAGTAACAGGAATTTGAGAAAACAAGGTTTTAAGATCGTGGTAAACAAGCTGTGCAGGTTCTCACAAACCTGATTAGAATATGAAACCAATTGTCACCTGTTGGTGCCATAGTAAAACCAAACTGATTTCTAGTGGCTTTCATAAAACTTTCATAAAACTTAATAAGGCTGGATGGTTTTGGCAGTATTATTTGGGTTAGGCTTTCGGATAATGACTAGTGATTTGAAACTCGGAACGTGGAACTGCCAATGTCTCAAAATCATTGGGAGTACTCGCGTGGTTTCCGAATAATTTATGAATCGCAAGTTTGACATAACACCGTTGCAAGAGGTTTGCTTGAAAGGCTCCATCATGCGTACGTACATACGGGATTGTCCTACCATCTACCAGAGTTGCGGAAATAGGTACAAGATATGGGTGAGATGCAGAAGCGGGAGATTGGGTTATGGTCGATCAACCCCCGAATGTGCAGGTTGAGGAACAAGGGCCTTCGACATCGACATCATTATCGTGCATCGGAGGTACTGATTATGACAAAAACGAATTGCAGCTGTGCAATTACGACCACTACCCAAACCGTGACATAAAGATCATCATTGGGGATTTTAACGATCAAGTTGGTCAAGAGGAGGAATAAAAACCGGTTGACCAACGGCAGACCAACGAAAACAGGCTTCGACTTATCGACTTCGCCGCCTCCAAAAACACGGTCGTACGGAGTACCTTCTTCCAGCACACCCTCCCATTCTGTACACCTGGAGATCACCAAACCAAACGGAATCACAAATCGCTCACGTTTTGATAGATGGTTGGCATTTCTCCACCATGAGAAGGTGTCTAAAGAACAGGTAGAATGACACGGGAGTTAAGCTTGAGACTATTGACGGCCGATGATCCGTTATAATTGAAACCACTAACACTAGCGCACTTCTGGACCGATAGTTCAATTTTGTCCATGCCAGATTCCATTTTAGGTGAAGTTCAAATGAATCGCCTTACTCGACGGCAATTGGTACTTCAGGATTTTTGAAAACGTTGGTGTCGAGGATACCTAGCTGAGTTGCTGTAAAACTGTAAAACTAGAAATCGGAAAACTTGTTGTTATTGTCGATTCAAGTCAGCCACCCACACACTGGAAGATGGACTTCAACTTCACACTGGCAACGATGGAGTCATTCGCATCGTTTTAGTACGAACATTAACCGGTTCTATGAAACGACCAGTAGCAAAACTTTGTTATATTACCGTTACAAGATCGTTACGGGAATACGTATATTAAACTTGAATTCATCCAGTGGGTCAAAAGAGGCTTTTTCTGTATTAACTGAAGGTTTACCAGCAGCTCCAGGGTGGGTGAGAATGTCCGTGAGCAATTTAATCCATCATATGCCTCCAGCCGAAGTATGACTTACTGGGATTCAGCTACTCCACTGTGCTATCAATCGGTTTTGTATAGAAGGCAGCTATAGTGTACCGGTAGATCGCGGTCAATGACTTCTATATAAGGTCTGGCGCAGTAGCCACAACAATATTAGTGAAATGAGCAAAACTCGCTCATGACACTTATACTACTGCACACCTTGTGCACGCTACACAAAAGCTCGCAAAGTGCTACGTCATACTATTTATATAGATTCGTTCGCTCCATGATTGTTACTTGTATGCGCTCTAAAACCTAATTTTTCTACCGAGTCCAGTCTACCGATGATGGAAAATTGGCTCTATATCGCTACTCGATTGTCAAGTCTCAGCGTTTGAAAGTTTGTGTGGCAAAAATACAATTACCTCAATTAAATTCACTATAAATAATCCATGTTATCGGGAGAAAATGCTCCTGCTAAATAAATTGCATTTGTATCATGATTATTTCTACAATTCAGCATTCATAATAAACGTTTGAACCGATTTTTTTAACTGAACCTATGCCCGCCAATAGAAAGTTCAATAGTATTACGTCATCACTCGTCGTCTCAGCTATGTTTACATTATTTTTGCTTCCAATACAAACAAGCAGTGCGTTGCCCCAGACCTTATATAGACGTCATTGGATCACGGTCACTTACCACTACCTACATGGCCACGAATTTAAATTCAATTTTGAGTCGTTTTTGACTCACTTTCGTCAAAAATAGAGTCACACAAATATAGCTGGGATTGACAAGTCGACATACCCAAAACATCCAACAGGTTTAAGTCGATGTCTTAGATATGTCGACTTGTCAATCCCAGTTACATTTACTCATATGTGAGTGGCTCCATTTTTGGCGCGAAAGATTCAAAAACGACTCAAAACTTAGTTAAGTTGATGACCGTGAATGGGGAACGCAAAGTGTGAGAGAGTTTTGTCGAGATAGAGTTGGACTTATAATATCATAAAAATCTAAGACAGGGAATATTCATGAATTATGTCACCCAAAAAAGTAACTTTTGATGTAGCCTACGTCTTGCGATAAGGGTAGGGTGGCTATTGAAAAGCTAAAAAGAGCGACCGTCACGATATGTGTTCCCTATAACAATAACAACATCAGAAGTTTTTTTTCGCGGTTCGAACGTGTTTCAGCGAAATACTAAATGGAAGAAGACAGAAGAAAAATAATTGTACGCAATCATTTGAAAACCCCTTCGTGGTCTGGGCCAAAACTTGCTAAAGTGTTGGGTTTTCCCTGAAATATCGTGTGGCGTGTTTTGAATAGGTACAGAGAAACTTTGTCGACGGATCGCAAGCCTCAAAGCAAGCGTCGGACGGATTCTCTCAACTGTCAACTGCGGGACAAAGTCATCAAGAATATTAAGGCAAACCTCAACATCTAAGACCGCGATTTGGCCAAAAAGTTTCACGCCGCACGCAGTACCGTGCAAAAGATTCGTCTCCGTGAAGACTTCAAGTCATACCGTGCCTGTAGATAACCAAATAGTGATCAAAAGCAGAACAATGTGGCCAGAATCCGTGCTAGAAAACTGTATGATCAGATGTTGACAAAATTCAATGGCTGTCTCTTCATGGATGATGAAACCTATGTAAAGGCCGATTTCAAACAGCCTCGGGGAGATGTTCCTGCCAAATTCAAGTTTGTATTTGCAGATAAATTTTCATGTAAATACATGGTTTGGCAAGGCATGTGAAGCTGCGGTAGGCAGACCAAGGTTTTCATCACTGATAAGACATTTATTTCCGAGATGTACAGAACGGAATGTCTCCAAAAGCGAATATTGCCATTCAACAGATCCCACAATGAACCTATTATGTTTTTGCCAGATCTGGCAAGCTGTCATTACAGTAAAACAGTGCTAAAGTGGTATGAAACCAACGGGATTCAGGTTATACCGAAAGATCTCAACCCACCAAACTGTCCCCAACTCAGACCGATAGAGAGATTTTGGGCTATTATGAAGAGGAAGCTGAAGGTGAATGGAAGCTTCGTCAAAAGCATCAATGAAATGAGAACTAAGTTGAATAAAATTTCCAAAACGATGGATGAGAATAATGTGCGCCGGTTAATGCAACGTACTCCGGGAAAAGGCCGCAAATTTCTTCAAAATCGAGATGATTATTTTTTTTTTGTATTTTTTGTTTTGTTTTTTGTTTTGAACTCATTTGGTTGTATTTAAGGAAGCGTAGATTGACGGTGTGAAGTCACAAAGTGTACTGACTTCTATCAATTTCTAGCTTAACTTATATTGTGTATAGCTGATGTGGCTACAATCAGGTATCTAATCCTGAAGTGAATTTGCCACCTACTCGATCGTTTGCGATGTTCAAATCACATTCGTTTAATCTTTCTAATAAGCTTAAACAATTCTTGGTTGGGAAATAATTCAGAGTAGGGTTTATAGTATGCATATATGGGACTTAAAGCTTGTTTTGCCTGAACAAAGGTGTTTGAGTGTTTTGAAGAGTGTTTTGACGTTTTTACCTCAAGGTAGCCAAATGTGTAACCCCTTGTGGAAAACTCATCATTAAAATAAAAATAATTCACAAAAGAAAGTAATTCAGAACTATTTCAATATAGAAACATTCGATTTATACTCCAAGAACAAAATAACAAGCACCCGTTTGTAAACAAAGTGATTTGCATTTTAAAAAAAATCCTTTCATAACCAATTCAGCTCATTTGCTCTCAAGCAAATTGACTCAATACGAAACCAAGCGATGCAAAACGCCAACACAGAAAAATTTAAGTCAGCGTTTGGAAAGCGCCGCGAGTGTCGGATGTGTTTAATGAACACTTCCGGTTGGATACAATCTGCATGTTGAACGAGCATAATGTAACTACTACGGAAGTCTCGCGCCCACCCAAAGTAGCTTTTATGAGCTGCTGGCAAAGCAACATAGTGCATGCATCGCACAGTGGATAAATCCGAGCGAAAAAAAAACAGTAACGAAAGAAACCCCAACTAGCAAAATGTTTTCCAATAGAGCACACAATCTACCTTGTAACAAATGAGGGAAGATTTTTGTTGATAATGTAGGTACCTGAAAGTCATTCTCAGTGGCAACGCAAAAAGCCGGAGGTATAAAGGTTTGCAACATATCATTATTCCTAAAGAGATCCGGTAAAATTGCACGCAACTTCGAAATGTTCACATCGCGTTTCACAAAAGTGATTGTATGTTAAGATGCAGATAACATGGGGAACATGATACCTTAAACGTTTCCCAAGTAGCACACTACGGTCATAATTTGTTGTAATAACTTGATTATGACTTAGCAAGTCATATTTATGTTATCTCAACTGAATGGCAACAAGTGTGCTACTAGGCTTTTTTCAACGTTACTTTTTTGTTCCATTGAGCATGTAAATGACAAAGCATCGATGCAAATGTTCTGCAAAAGTAAAAAAACGCGTTATGTCCTTAGTTCCTTAGACCGTGAGAAAATAATTTTTAGAATGGACATTGATTTCAACTCAATGGGACTTATGAATATGGGTTCCATAGTACAAAAAAATTAAAAATTCTGGAACAGTTAAAGGATTTTTGAAACCCTTTCGGATTTTCGTGCAAGTGTTGAATTGTACTTCTAAGAATTTAATATTGTGTCAAAATTGGACAAAAATTAAAAAAGGATTTGTGAAGCGGTCTGGTCACCCTGCGTGGTCCCAACGTAGTTCTCCAAGCTGACGAAGCGTCAAGTTAGCAGAACCAGATACATGAACTTTCCCAAGGTGATCAAAGTCAGCCAGATCGGATGAATCGATTGAGCACCGTAGATTATGACGAGGCATCATCATTCCTAGCTAGCCGCGCTTTAGTGCAAGTGGCAAAAGAAGAAAGAGAGCAAAACCCTTATGTTGCCGATGCAATCTCTAAGTGCCTATACTTTGAAAATTGTATGCTAGAAGCTTCAACAGCAGCAAAGCACGAAGCTAATAAAGGCGTGGCCACCGCACTACAAAACTGATGCTTCCTTCTTCGAAAATGGGCAGATCAAGCAACCCAATCAATCCCCGATAATCTATTGAGCGTTTGGAACAGCTATCAAGTTCGCAACAATACAATTCAACAACTGAATTCGACTGACAACTGGCATTATGCTAGATCGTCCGAGAGCCCAACTATCACGTGAAGTAAACGAGAAGCAACTCAAATGGATCGGACTTCTATATAGAAGTAAAACATTCCAGATACTCGTTCAAAGATGACGAAGTAGCATTAGCAGAAGAACTGGAGGAAGCTTGTATAGCTTTCACAACATAGAATAATTTATGTACCACAGGAAATTCAAAATGACGCGTGGGCAGTTCGCGCTGGTCAATCGAGCAATGAACAGTTTTATGATCTCAGAAAATACGAGACCGAGGTCTGTACAGAAAATACAGAAATGATGTGATGTGATGTGATAGGATGCCACCACCAGTGCAGAACTTGCCATGGCGTACAGTTCCTCCTAATGGCAAGATCAAACTGTATATACCTGTAATCCTCACTATTCCGTTGTATGAAGGGCCAAAACGGGGCCACACATCCAATACGTGTGATAAGTGTGCTAGCTGTGCTTTGTTTCGCGCCTACGATTTTACAGTTTAAGTAGTGTTTTCAACACTAGTTCGATTTTATTTGTTGACGAAGTGATATTATTAATTGTTTGGTGTCGAACTGTTGATAGCATCGTTCATTGTATGTGCCGTGCCATTCGCAATTTGCAGTTTCATCGTTTCATGATTGCTGGTGTTCACCTTTTATCTTCTGGCAAATAATCGTCACCATTGTTATTGTTTTGAGTAAATTTCCGTCCCCGTTGTGCTGTTGTGGCTATACCGCGTGTACATACTTAAAGGCGATTACGATAAACCACGTGTGTAGCGATGAGTGAAAACAAAAATTGCGCCAAGTGCGTTGAAGCGATTACTGGCATAGAATTTGTCACATGCCGTGGATACTGCGGCAATGGCCGATACAATCAGGCAATGGCCCCAAATCGGACAAACTCGAGCTGCCAAGCGACCTCGTGGACCTTTATTTAGAGCAAAAGGCACTCGAATGTCAATCTGGTTCCAAGCATGTTGACCAGAATACAGTGTCCGTTTCAATCACCGCTCAACCAGTGAACAAATTTTGGCTCTATTTGTCTCGAATACGTCCTGATGTCACCAACGAGGAAATTTTGGCATTGATTCGAGCAAACCTTGATTTGAACCAAGACCCAGAGGTTATCAAACTGGTGGCTAAAGGAAGAGATACAAGCAACATGACCTTCATCTCCTTCAAAATTGGTTTGGACCCTTCCCTGAAGACAAACGCGCTTGACCCTTCGACTTGGCCGGAAGGCATAATGTTCCGTGAGTTTGAAGAATATTCAACTCAAAAATTTCGGAAGCCCTCCGCTATATTTCTGACGCCAACAACGGGTACTCCACCGGTAATTGCGATGCAGCGTTAATAATTTGCAAAGAAAAACGACATGATGCTCTACGTTATGACATTCAATTACCTGTTTTTACACCGGGACGCACCGAATTTAGTGTAATGGAAGCTCTCGATCCCCCCACCGCAGTCGTGCCATTCCAGCCAGCGACCTGCAGCCGTCCCGGCCCTACGTGTGGGTGTGGGGAGAGGGTCTTCCAAAACGCTACTGCAGGCAAGTACGATTTTGCTGTTAGCCCGACAACACCTGATTCGCTCTCCGATTCCAGCATATTTCTACCGGTTTTGGACGCACCTTTACACGCATGGTATTTAAGCCGAACACCGGGACGCACGGAACTCAGCACTATGGAAGCCCTCGAGCCCCCCATCGTAGTCGAGCCATTCCCGCCAGCGACTTACAGCCGTCCCGGCCCTACGTATGGGTGTGGGGAAAGGGTCTTCCAAAACGCAACTACAGGCAAGTACAACTTTCCTACAAGCTCGACAAGACCTGATTCGCTCTCCGATTCCAGCTTATTTCAAGGAAGTTTGAAAACAGCACCTCAAGAAACAACTAGTGTTAGCCGAATGCCGGGACGCACCGAGAATAGTATTGTGGAAGCCCTCGATCCCCTCACCGTAGTCGAGCCATTCCCGCCAGCGATCTGCAGCCGTCCCGGGCCTCCGTGTGGGAGTGGGGAGAGGGTCTTCCAAAACGCTTCTTCAGGCAAGTACGACTCCATTATTTGCCCAGCCAGACCTGATGCGCCCTTCGATTCCAGTCACTCTGATTGTACGTCTGCTTTGAATCACGGACTACTGGCCTATTACCAAAATGTTCGTGGTCTCCGAACGAAAATAGACGATTTTTTCTTAGCTGTCGTCGAGTCCAACTTTGACGTGATAGTTCTAACCGAAACCTGGCTTAATGATCAAATTCATTCCGCTCAACTATTTGGAGATCAGTTCACAGTTTTTCGGAATGATCGTAATCGCATAAATAGCAAGATATCTCGTGGTGGTGGCGTCTTGATAGCAGTTTCCAAAAGACTTCACAGTTGCCTGGATCCTACTCCTATTAACCCTTCGCTCGAACAGTTATGGGTCCAGATAACAACTGCACACAGGAAGTTAAGTATCGGCACCATGTACTTACCTCCCGATAGGAAATCTGATGTAAGCAGCATTGAGGACCATGTCAGTTCGATTAACGCTGTGTTATCCCGTTTAGATCACAACGACTACGCTTTACTATATGGCGATTATAACCAGTCTGGGTTGGTCTGGAATGTTCCCACGATTGGTCATCCCACAATTGACGTTCTTAGTTCGCATATGCCACCCGCCTGCTGTGCTTTGATCGATGGATTTAGCCTTCATAATTTAACGCAAATGAATTCAACGTTAAATCGTAACTCGAGACTGCTTGATCTTGTGTTGGCAAATGAAGCTGCCGTAATGGAATTTGCTGTTGTCGAAGCCTCCGAACCTTTAATTAACCTCGACGCTGATCATCCTGCGCTGGAAATTACTATCAATCTATCAGTACCTATTACCTTCGATAACATCGTTGACCCTCATGGCCTGAATTTCCGTAGAACTGATTTTGCTGCTATGAGCCAATCTTTGTGTCAAGTCGATTGGCAGTTCCTTGACTCGTGCTCTACTATCGATGAAGCGGTTGATTTTTTTGACGAGGTAGTGTCTCGGGCTATATCAGATTTTGTTCCGCTGAGGAGACCTGCTCGTAAACCTCCTTGGTCTAACGCTCATTTACGGTACCTGAAACGTGTGAGATCGAAGGCTCTTCGTAAGTACTGCAAAACTTGAAATCAATTCACCAAGCGAATTTTCTCGACAGCTAGTACCCATTACCGAATGTACAATCGTCTTGTTAACAAGAATTATTCAAAACGAATCCAATCTAACCTTCGGCGCAACCCAAAGTTGTTCTGGTCATTTGTGAACACAAAAAGGAATGTTAACGGGCTACCGGTTGAAATTCATCTTGGCGACAGAATCGCCAGCACACCAGTGGACAAATGTGATCTATTTTCTGAGCACTTCAAAAGTGTATTCAATAACACCGTGCCAGCATTGGAGCAAGTCAGCGAAGCACTCAGAGATACTCCCAGAGACGCGTTCGACTTCAATATTCCTGCGATTACATCAGACCTCGTTGAAGCCGCAATCCGGAAGCTGAAACTCTCAAACGTGGCAGGACCTGACGGAATCCCTTCTTGTGTACTAAAGAATTGCTCTGCAGTGTTTACGATTCCTCTTTTGAAGATTTTCAATATCTCGTTACGCCAGGGAAAATATCCAACACGTTGGAAATCTTCGTTCATGTTCCCGATTTTCAAGAAAGGAGATAAACAAAATGCCGAAAATTATCGAGGGATCACATCGCTCTGTGCCTGCTCAAAAGTTTTCGAGATCATCGTCAACGACTTGTTGTTCGCTAGTTGCAGACACTACATCTCTCCTGAACAACATGGATTTCACCCCAGAAGATCGATTTCAACCAACCTTGCACCTTTTGTTTCCTCGTGTCTCCGGAATATGGAAACTGGATCTCAAGTCGACGTTTTTTACACGGATCTTAAGGCTGCTTTCGACCGGGTCGACCATGCTATACTTTTGGCAAAGTTAGACAAACTTGGTGTGTCAAATAACTTAGTTCGTTGGTTTAAATCTTATCTAACGGACAGGATACTCTGTGTGAAGATCGGCTCAGCTCAATCGAGCAACTTTACTAATATGTCGGGCGTACCTCAAGGCAGCAACTTGGGACCACTGCTGTTCTCAATTTTCATCAACGAGGTTGGACTGCTACTTCCACCTAACTGCAGGTCGTTCTATGCAGACGATGTGAAAATTTATGTGGTTGTGCGATGCTTCGCTGATTGTTTACGACTACAGCACTTGATCAGCAGCTTTGAAGAGTGGTGTTCCAGGAATTTCCTCACTCTGAGTGTTAGTAAATGCTTCATTATCACATTCCATCGAAAATTGCACCCAATTGCGTTTGATTACACGATAAACAATCAACCTCTGCAGAAAGTTGATAACTGTTCATGACCTTGGAGTCACGCTTGACTCCGGTTTGACATTTAGACAACACTACACGGATATGATAACCAAAGCAAACAGACAGCTCGGTTTCATGTTTAAGATCTCCGACGAGTTTCGTGATCCCACCTGTCTGAAAGCATTGTACTGCTCTCTCGTGCGTTCTATTCTGGAATTTGGAGCCTTGGTGTGGTGCCCGTATCAAGGAATCTGGATTGCGAGGATTGAAGCAGTCCAAAGAAAATTTGTTCGTTATGCTCTCCGTCATCTGCCGTGGAATGATCCTGTCAACCTTCCAGCGTACCAGGATCGTTGCTCACTCTTGGGTATTGAAACCTTGGAGCATAGGCGTACAGTAATGCAAGCAGTTTTCGTAGCAAAAGTGCTACTAGGTGAAACCGACTCTCCAGGAATTTTGGCCGAACTGTTCATCTACGCTCCTGAACGAGTTCTGCGAACAAGAAATTTTCTGCAGCTCGGAACTCGTGCTGCAAACTACGGCCAACACGATCCAATTCGATTTATGTCATCGCGCTTCAATGAACTCTACGCCCTATTTGACTTCAACTGTTCCGCTGAGACCTTCCGTCACCGGATTCAGCGTAGTTGGATGACGAGACGCTAGTTCAGAAATTGTGGCATTTACTACGTACTGGCACTAATGGCGAAGACACTAGATGACTGATTCCATCACGACAGATTATTTTAAGTTTACTGACAATTTTTGTGTGTATTAGAATTAATTTAGTTTTGCTTGTTTTGTATTCCTTCTATTCATGTTGATTTATGTAGTGTACGATTTAGAAATAGGGGGTTTTTACGCCACATGGCTTTTCCCCATTCCAATAAGATGTTAAGTCAGTTGGAATTATATCAATAAATAAATAAATAAATAAATCAGATGTAGCTCGAATGAGTTTCAGCTTGGTAAACAAGTCGAGTCGTTTATTCAATAAATTGTTCTCACTGTTCTCATTCAATGTTCATTTCAGCCAATGGTGCTCAACACATAGTTGTAATCAACCATCGACAACCCCCAACAATCTTTTCATAGAAATGGTTGTGCTTTTCGAACATCCGGGGGACTGCAAGAAGTTCGTTTATGTCTTTGTTCTTGATTTTGTTTCTTTTTAGGCAACAGATAGTTTGTTTCTACCAAATTTTGAAGACAATATCTAATATCTCTCTATTTTTCAAAACTTTTTGAGTAGTGGTGCTTCGGTTGGGCATGGAAATGAATTGATGTACCAGAGGCTTGACGGACGCCTGAGGAGTTGGGTATAGGCGACTCGTGAGGTGGTAGGTGCTCTGGAGGCCGTGGAGCAGGACAGGTAATTGTTACCCATTGTATCTGTGTGTCCTTTTTTGGTGGGTTTGCGTCGACCATCAGTTGAATCGGTTGAATCGGTTGAATCGGTTGTGTCGATGCGTTCTTCCATAATATTTTGTTGTCGGGCGTAGCGTTTTGTCTGTTGTTTCGGTTGCCTATTGTTCGTTGCGCGAGTGATCGAGTGAGCATGAGAAGTCGTGGCTCGCAAATAAACCACTGTCCCATTTTGTAGGTGATTCCAGCGGCATCCGCACTGCTGGTATAGATCGGTCCGAGTTGGCTCTCAGGCGTTGAGATGAATTGCCTTGTTTTCCTAATGAAATACCACTATCACACTCTGTGAGTGGCCTCAAAAGCATCCTTACTGTTGGTTTAATCGGTCCAAATCGGCTTTCCAGCATTGTAAAACATATCCTAGTTTCCCAATTAAAAACCACTATCACATTTTGTAAGTGGCTCTAATGGCATTCTTACTGTTGGTTTATACCGGTCAAAATCGGCATTTTAGCATTATTTAAAATCACTATGTTTTCCTAATCAAAAACCACAATCACACGTTGTGAGTGACCCCAACAGCATCCTTACTGTTGGTTTAAATCGGTTCAAATCGGAAATCACTCCTAGTTTTGAAATATTTAACTTGTCAGCTTATCGTTAACCAAAACGAACCCTGCTGCTACCCAGTCCTGTCATCCAAAATCTCAGTGGTTTCTCGTCGAAGTGCAGTGGATTCCACGGCCTCCAAAAAAGCGAGTATCACGTCAACATATTCCTACCCTTTCCTTACTTGACCTGCATTCGGACGGGGCCGGCGCCGGTATTGCCTTAGTTTGGGATCACCAGTTCTTACACATTGAAGATGTTTGTAAGTCCCAAGCATCATCTGTTGGTTCTCTGTGTAATAACAGCTGATCTGGCAATAACGGAGTAGCAATCTCGGGCGGTCAATCATGCTCATGCCTATGCGATTATCCGACCAAATTCCCAGAAAGTAAAAATAAACAATTAAAGTTAGTTTTGGCATCCTTTGTTTTTTTGTTTCGCCTTTATATGTGAATGCGCACACCTTGGCCTTAAACCCAACCATAAGATTCTGCACGACCTCAGAATCGACAGTTTTTGGCATATTAGCCCATGCCCTCTTAATTTCTTCTACATTCTTCACCACTTTAGGTCTTCTTAGGAGGTGTTCTTTCATAATGGCCAAGTATTTTTCTATTGGCCACAGTTCCGATTGCTTGGCGGTTCAGATCTTTCGGCACAAAATTGACATCACTCGCCATACACTCTAGCACGTCCTTCGTGTAGTGGCATGAAGCCAAAACCGGCCGAAAGATCGTCGGACCGTCGTGAGCCTTTGCGAGAAGGAGAAACCGCTTTTGGAGACACTCTTCCAAATACACCTGTCCATTCATGGTGCTTGCGGTAACAAAAGGTATATTCCGTTCTCCGCAAGTACAAATCGCTTGCCAAATTAAGAAATTCTTGGTGAACTTTGACATCTTCTGTGTCCGGAGGTTATCCTTGGCAGTCACATACAGGTTTCCTGGAATCTGGTTGAAGTTCGACTTTACATATGTCTCCATTACGCAGCAGTGTGGTTTCGTTAACTTCTGGCCGTACAACTTCCATTGTTTGGGGACTTCTGAACGTTAAACGTAAGTAGTCCAGCTTGAGTTTTGGAAAGTCTTGCTCACTTGCAAATTTTTAGCTACATCCCGAATTGAGGTGTTCGGTTTCCGTTCAAACTTGATTACACTTGCTTAATTATTTTTCGAGTTAGTCAGAAACTTGTATTGCGTTTGTATGGAAGCCTTCCCTTTTAGTAAACGGAGGGGTCTAGTGCCACCTTAGAAACATTTTTCACTTTAAAAAACCGCCACCTGTCAAATTTTGTTCCATTTGATTCGATCCATTAGTTCTCGAGTTATGCACAAATTTCTACTTTATTTGTATGGGAACCCTCTTTTCAGAAGGAGGAGGGGTCTTACACCACCACCAATCATTTCTTGCCTTCAAAAGCCTTCTCCTGTCAAATTTAGTTCCATTTGCTTGATTATTTCTCGAGTTATACAGAAATTTGTGTTTCATTTGTATCGGAGTCCATCACCCCCCCCCCCCCCCACTCCCTTCAGAAAGGGGAGGGGAATTGGACCACCATAGAAACAGTTATCTTCTTCAGAAAACTCCACGTGCGAAATTTGGTTCGATATGCTTTATTAGTTCTGGGCTTATGCTGAAATTTCTGTTTCTTTTGTATGAGAGCCTCCCTTTCAAGAGAAGGAAGGGGTTTCAAACTATCATAGAAACATTATTTGTCTTCAAAAACTCCCACTTGCTAAATTTGATTTCCTTTGATTAAATAGTTCTCGAGTTATGCAGAAATTGGTGTTGTATTTTTATGGGAGCCCCACTTTTCAGAAAGGAGAGTGGTTTAAAATCATCATAAGAAACTTTCTCGGCCCTAAAAACTCTTACATACAAAATTTCACGCCGATCGGTTCAGTAGTTATCGATTCTATAAGGTTCAAACAGACAGAAATCCATTTATACCATCCTAATGGAAAATAAGCGAATCACCCTGATAAAAATGCATATGTTTCAATATTATTGCCATGAATATCGCAGCACTTGAATTCAAATTATGCAAGTAAATTCGAATGCCCTTCCTCAGCTCAAAAATACACATAAAAAAATTAATTTCAACAAGCGTGTAAATTTGCCCTCGTTTAATTCCAAGCCAAAGGAGGCGTGAACAACGAAATTTTTTGCAATCCTTCATGCGCTTGTTGCATGTTTGCTATCTTCCATACAACAGGCTAGATTCAGGCGTTAGCTGGCCTAAATGTTCATGATATATCGCATTATTTCCTGCCAAATATAGCGTTCCCTGTAGCCAAACCTGACAAACTTCGAGCAGCAGCACGGATGCAAAATACCGATGGCCAACAGCAACAGCAACAACTCAAACAGCAGCAACAGGAGCACTTGTTCAATTCGAACAGCAACGGTAGGCAAGGGAACCACGACTTTAAGATACTCTTCTTTTGAAGAAATTCTGGAGTGTTTCCGAAATAAAATAATAATTCAACCGAAAATACTCCTTCGAACTTTATTCGATGACTATCGAAACGAGACTGTCTGATCGAGCCAACTGATCCACAAACCTATCTTCCTACACTACCTAGGAGGTGTTCGCAAAACACGATCGGTACTCAACCGATCGGGGAGATGAGAGGCTGCCCTAGCTATCACTCGCTTGGCCCGATCAAATTTAGATACAATATGTGTTCAGATAGTGTTATGGTGTGAGCTACATGGTTAATAGGGTTCTTTAATAACAAATTCGATATACTTTTCTAAGTTATATTTGCCAACATTCCCTTTATGTGCATTTGTGTGTGTAAATGTGTATACACATAAACAATCCAACGCCCACCGCCCGGCAGTGCTTTTATGGAAAAAAAATTGTTTGCAGTTCAACGAACTGTTGTCGACACGACAAACACGACCGCCCGGGAGTTGAAAGGTGATAGCTCTGTTGGGTTTCAGTGACCCATTTCAGAATGCCTGGTTACTCACGTCCATTCCGAGGTCACTTTCACTTACAACAAACCCCGCATAAACACAGTACAAACATCAAATGGATATTAGTAAAAAGCATACACTTCCACCTTAAAATCATATTATTTTGAGGATGGCATGTGTTTAGCAGGATCGTTAAAATTTAGTTATAATCAGATCGATCTCACCGAAAATTGTTGCTAATGTTCAGTCTACATTTGGCAGCTTCCCTGTGATGCTAAAGGATGCATTTATGTACCTACATAAGTAGCACTCCGCTATTCGGCAAATATTTTCACATTATACTTTTCAAATGGAACAGCCCGAAAACAACTAGCACTTCACGCATAATTGCAATACAATGAAAATCACAGGTAAAAAACCGAGAAGAAATTTAACTTGAAAAATCACAAACATTGTGCCGCGAAAGAAAATAAAAGCTTCACAGCTCTCCACATATCTGTTTACTGCGTGCTGATTGCATCTCACTTCGACCCAACACTTAAAATTGACATAACAAATAACCGTCGCTCTCGTTCGACGCAAGCTTCTTCACGTAAATCAGGATCGATTCGAATTTCCGGTACCGAAGCATTTCCCGAGAGTTACTTTCGATGCCTCACCCTCCGGAGAGACACATGGTTACCTGCACGAAAGAATACTCCTTGTTTGCTTCTTCCGGGCTTCTTGACGAGCTGCTCTCACCCGTGGTTCCACGCTGGTCTTCCGTGAAGATCCGCTCGAACAACGTTTTGCCACCTCGTCTACCACCCCTAGGACCAGACTCACCGTTAGCTCATCGTCTGATCGGCTTTCCAATGCTGAGGGTGCTACCGGCATTCTCTTGCTCAACTCCTCGCCAGCCAACGTCAGCCTCGTGAACAGCCCTTACATCTCGAAAATGTGCTGCTCACCGTCGGAACGTCACTTGTCGCAGGTGATGTATTTCCGCAGATCATCTCGGATGAGGAGGAATTCCACTTTAGTCTTCCAAACGCTGTAATTTCCTCCATTGGATTCCCAATCGATCCATCGTGAATATTTTTTTCCGCTCATTGTTTATCCGTTACTATGGCAACTTGCACTCTAACAACGGCCCATAACCTCTTCGATGGGGGAAAAAAAACCCCGACTGGTTTGATTGAGAACGTAAGGTAAACTCCGTTCCCTTTATGTGCATTTGATAACGCATAAAATTCAATGTTTTTTTTATCTGTGTAGGCAACGCAAGCTCTTCTCTTTCAAAAAAAAAAATCGAGCTCACACCAGTTCTCGAAGTTTCATGCGTTTCTCAGACCTTTGGCATAAAAAAACAAGTTAGATTTCTAAAATTTCATGTAATTTTTCATTGGTCACAAAGTCTAATTTTGACCGCTTTTGGGGTTCAGTTAACCGGGCATGAGGATAGAGCTCAGAATTTACAGAGTCAGCGTCAAGACACGAAGGCATACGGTTGTTTATAACAGAGTCTCGGTAGTTTGTGACATTTCAAACGCGATTGTAGTGGCAGGAAAAGCGATAGGTCCAGATTGGATGAAGGTGTTTAGGTGGTTCTTGGTAGAACAGGTTTCATCTGCTCAAGGAAAGTTTATTTTTTTAGAATATAGAGGTTTCAAAGTAAATGAGCATATGCAACGTAGGAAAACGGTGGTTTTCGATTATTGTAGATAAACGGTGGTGTCGTGTAGAGTTTCTACAGGAAGAGAGTGATAGTGAGAGTGAGCATTGTTAATATAAAGAGAAGCGAAAAAGAAAGTTGAGCAGCAAAGAAGCTGAATAGTATTGGTGAATCGGAAGAAGTGAGGTATTGCTGGAGAAGAGTGAGAAGGATAGAGTGTTGACGAAAGAGATGAGTGAATGAATGTATGGGAGGAAAAATTCAACAAGTGTGTTAAGTAATAGTATGGAAGAAGATGGTCCGTGAGTGTTATCGCCGGAATCCTAATGTCATGTTATCGGTTGGTTAAATAGATGACAAAGGAAAAAAAAAGGTCAGTGGTAGTAGTACTAGTATATAGACAAAGGTGAAGGATTGTGTCTACACTGAACGAAATACATTTTGATTTTTAACAAGGACTAATTTTATTATTAATGATATAAATAATGTGATTATAATTAATAATTTCCTTTTTAAAGATGATGCTAAGAAATTACAGTGTACATATAAAATATTAATTGATTAAGTTTAATTATCTACAATCAAAGTTATGCAAAATGGATGGTTACAGATTGAAAACATTAGATGTTGGAAAAATTGCTATTATTAAGTCTTCCAAGCAGAACAGTTTGATAAGTGCCTTAATAGAGCAGTTAAATAGAGTAACTCCAGAATTTGGAAGTTACTCATTTCAGGAAATGGAATTTAGGGTTCTACTATGGGATCATATTAACAGTAATTATGCCGATTTTTACAATCTGTGGGGCGATAGAGTTCAAAAATTTAACGAGAAAATAATGACAAACCCAACAGGAATTGATTTTGAGATTATGCAAGTCTCAGTAGAGTTGTTTGAAACCAGAATACTGATCTTTCAAGGCGACGGAAGAGTGGAAGTCATAGAACCATTGAACAAAGAAAAGTTAATAAATAAGGAAGTGAACATCATGTATGAGGTAGTGGACAATGTAGAAACATTTTCCAGCATTTTTGAAATAATGAAATATGAGGAAAGCAAAAGCACAAAGAATTCAAGGATAGATGAAAGGAATATTTCTAAAGGAACAGGCTCTCAATCGTATATTCTTGAGGACATAATAACAGGAGAAAAAATGTTGATAAAAAAAAATTGATGGAGACGGAAACTGCTTGATAAGGGCTATACTAGACCAGCTTAATAAGCATGATAGGAATTATTCATGTACCCGGGAAGGAATTATGCAGTGCAGATCAGTACTAGCCAGCTATATGCTAGATAACAGAGCAAGGTTTGAATTATTCGTAACAGAGGGTTTAGTAGAAGGTGGTTTTGATAGTTTTTTGGAAGAAGTTAGGAAGTATGGAACATGGTTAGGGTACGAAACACTAGTAGCAGCTGCAGAATATTATGATAAGCACATAGAGGTTTATCAGAGGGACAGTGGGTGTTTGAAAATAGGAGATGATAAGCAGACAGAGAAGGATATACTGAGGGTGTTGTATACAGGAGTTACAAAGAAAAATCATTACGATAGTGTAATCGGCAAAATCAACGAGGGAGAAGATCTAATGAAAATTAAAGAATACAAATCAAATTGTTCAGGAGGCATTCATAGATTCAACAATGTTATCAAAGAAAAAGGAACGGTCAAAGAAGGTCCAGGAAAAGGCATGAGGTCTTCAATGACGACGTCATGTGAAAATTCAGATAAACCGAAATCATCAGAGCTAGTGGAAAGAATGGATGAAGATAAAATAGGAAATGCTGAACAGAAGATCAATGACAATGGAAATATAGAGATTCAAGAGCCCGCAAAGGAGAGTCAAAATTCATCATTTGATTCTAACAAGATGAATCTAATTGACGATAAGTATAAAACCATGATCATTGCTTCGTTAAACGTTAGGGGTTGTTCTACATTAGAAAAAAGAAAAGTTATTGATCAAGTTCTTACGACTTACAAAGTGGACATTGCAGCATTACAGGAAGTGAACGTCAAGGCATCGGAAATTGAATCAAAACACTACAAATGGAAATTGGCTTCATATGGACAGAACAAAGCAAGAGGATTGGGACTTTTGATAAAAAAAGGAACAGATATTGTAATTAAAGATTGGAGGGAAATAGGGAAACAAGCAATATCGGTAAAATTGAGGGTAGAAGGGAAAGAAATGTTCGTTATTAATGTACACGGTCCAAACAGGAAAGGCTATATATTTTATTCAAAATTAGGTAAGATAGTAGATCAGGATAACATAAGAAAGAACCTTGTGCTTATTGGAGATTGGAATGCGCAAATTGGGAGAGACTGCATTACGTCAGATGATGCAAAGACAATTGGAGGTAAATTAGGCTTTCAACATTCGAACGAGAACGGCGAAGAATTCAAAACATTCATCAACATTCATGGACTGATGAATGTGTCCACAAAAATTGGAATTAACATGGAAAGAACTTGGAGGAGCGGACATCGAGAAAGCCAAATAGACCATGTATTAAAGCCAATAGAAAGCTCATTGTACATAAGGTTTATTAAAGGCTTGTGGACACGGATTGTAACGGATCATAAGATGATCATAACAGGAATCAGAATTAGCACTATTAAACAAAGATCAGATAAAGGACTACAAGGGAAAAAGAATACGCATCTTGACGCGTCTAACTTGAAACTTGACTGCATAAAAGAAAAATATGCTAAAGCCCTTAAAGAAAATCCTATACCAATTAACATTGAGGACAGCAGTGCAGAGGAGGCGTACAAGGCAATCACACACAAAATGAAAAAAGCAGCGGGTAAGGTTTTGACAACAACAAAACCTCCTCTAACACCAGTAAGGAAGCAGGCTTTGAATAGATTGAATAGTGCATTAAAGTTGGCCAATAAACACCCGTATATTTTACCATATAAATGGAAAGTTAAGGATAGAAGAAAGGAATTCGAAGCAGCAGTAAAAAATCATACCGAAAAGTCAGTTAAAAAATTCTACAGGGAGCTTAATGATTTCGATGTCGCGGTGAGAATAAGAAAATCGTATCAGTTTCTGCAGGGGTTTTTGAATAAGAAAAAAGTCAGGAGTGCATACATTCCCATGTCGAAATGGAATGAGGCACTAAAAGAAAGTGAAGGAGAACAGATAAAACTAACAAAGGAGAAAGACACATGCCCACTGACCGAACCACCAACGGAGAACGAAATGATGATGATCGTTCAACAACAATGTAACGGGAAATCGGCGGGTGCAGATGGTGTCAGGATGGAGTTTATAAAATATGCTGACGAGCAAACGCAAAAAGAGATCGTGGAGTTATGGAAAAAGATGTGGAATCGAAATGAAATACCGGATGAAATGAATAGAACTGTTCAAGTACCAATTCCAAAAGTTATTCACCCAAAAAGGGTCGAGGACTTTAGAAGGATCAGCTTATGTAATGCTGGTTATAAACCCTACGCGAAGTGGATTAAAAACCGATTAAGAGCATTCACTGGAGATCCGGAAATATACCAAGCAGCTTTCACCGAGGGAAGATCGACAGAAGATCACATGTTTGTGACTAAACGAATAATGGAAGAGTACTGGAACGCAGGCAAACCTCTATATTTAACTGCTCTGGACATTAGCAAGGCTTTTGATAATGTAAGTCTGCATAAACTAGAAGAGGTCTTGGGGGATTTGAAGGTGCCAACGCACTTAATAGATAGAGTATTGCAATGTATCAGAGCAGAACAAATGAAAATCCGCTGGCAAAAACAATATTCCGCCGAAAGTCTTAGAGGAAAAGGAATTAAACAGGGATGTCCACTCTCTCCTTTTCTGTTCAATCTAGTAATGCAACAGGTATTGAGAAAGGTAGAAAAAAAGGTGCCGGGGCTGAATTTGATGAGAACTGGATCGTTGAAGATTCCCATCATTTTAGTTTTCGCGGATGACATCTTGATTATTGCAGAAAACCAAGATGAACTAGAAAATATTATTAAAGTTCTTGAGGAATGTCTAGCAGAGGTAGGTTTGGAGATAAACCAAGAAAAAAGCAAAGTACTGATCCGTGCACCTAATTCCATCAATGAAACACCCAAGGAGATTATACTCAATAACAAGACATACGTAGTTTGTAGCTCGATGCGTTATCTTGGTACGTGGCTAACAAACACATTAAATCGCCCTGCCACAACGAAACAGAGGTGTGTAAATGCAATAAAAGCTGCAAAACTAGTGATCGAATTTTGCAAAAAATTCAAGCCGTCCTGGGAAATCGGCAAGCTTATTTACAATACTGTTTTAGCTCCATCAATTTTATATGGAACAAAGGTTACTACTTTAACAAAAAGAAGCAGAAACCAATTAGGAAGGTATGAAAAACAAATAATGAGAGATATATGGAATCAGTGTCAAAAACCCAATCGAAAATTCAATGTTCGACAAGAATTGAAGGGAAAGACAATCAACAGAAGAGTAAGGGTAAACAGAATAAGTTATTATGGACACATAAAAAGGAGAGAGATCGGACACCCAATCAAAATGGCATATAAACTAGCATTTCCTCAAAAAAAGCACGGTAGACCAAGTTTCACCTGGAAGGAATCAATTGCGCAGGATTTTAAAAGATATAATAGAACCAGCAAAGAAGAGTGGAAGCAGTTAACTAATGACAAAGAAAAACTAAAGAAAAAAGCCGAAGAAATCTATAAAAACATAGAGAGCGAAATTTCAGACGGGGAAGAATCATCTGAAGAAAACTGACAGTACAATATTAATAATTATGTTGTGCAAGGAGTATCAAATAAATGGATACATGCAATTAAAATAGATATAGAGACCATGCATTTTGCATTAACAGTAGACATATTCAACAATCCTTCGTCGTTGTTATGATAATCCAGCATCAAATGTAGAGAAAGATAAAAATGGCACAATTAGGGAAAACATACTAAAACTAAGAAGACCACAAAGAACAGACGACAGGAAGATTATGGAACTATTGTTAAATCATGCCGAGAAATGTCTTGAGGCTGACTCAGCGTTAAAAATAAAAATAAATAATAATAAAATAGATAAAAATGACTAAAAAAACAAACAAAAAATACATTTAAAAATATCAAAATATAAACTTAAGATTATTAAAAATGATCAATCAATATCATTAGAAATAATAATATGGGTAATAAAAAATAAAATTAATTATGAAAATTGCATAGGGTTTATTACAGTAACAACAAAATAATATCAATAAAGGCAAAAAGAGATAGCTTAGCTTAGCTTAGCTTAGCTTAGCTTGACTGACTGCACGTATCGATGGTTGCTACTCCGTGATTGATCAGAATCAGTGAAATTGCACAATGAATCAACTGAATGGGGCTGGGAGTAACCGACCATTCTCAATGTACACGTTTCAGTGACTCAATTTCTTTAATAATCAATAACGGCGCCGGCCACGTCCTTGCAATCAGTTGGGAATAGGGAAGGAAAGTTAGTGTGACCTTTGCTGATTAGGGACCGTGTTTACCTCTGCATCCCCACAAAGGTCACAGGAAGGAGGTGTTTCTATGTTAGTAGGGTAGGGCTCGATGGATCAGGATTCACCTTGATGAGTGATGTGATCATATATATATATTATGCATTATTAAATTAAATGAACATTCACACATACATACACAGGTATACATACACAAAAATACACATACATACACATACATATACATACATATCGAAACCATGGCCAACTCACCTTGCTATTCCCACACCTACTATTACGACCGCCGGTCTCACATCGCATCACCATGACCCGTGAATAGTGCCACCTAGTTATCTCCAGGTTCCGGTTAAGCCATATTTTATGTTCACTTTTTTCCAGGTTTCCACACCACCGTACATTAAACACTTTGAAACATGCGATCTTCCATGCCTTCTTATTATGAGTCATATCTTACTAACACTTCTTTACATTTTATTTCTTTATTTTTTTTCTTTACAATTTTATTTCACGCCACCGGAGAATAGGTCAACATCTAAAGAATCCCTCGTGGTCCGCCCCAAAAATAGCAAAAGTGCCAAAATTCCCAGAGTAAATGGTGTGTCTTGTAATCAAACGTTACAAGGACACTCGGAGTGTGGATAGAACATAGCACATCAACCATAAAAGTGGCACTAAGGACAAAAAGATGAGGAGAAAGGTGTTGAAGTACATGAAAGGCAACCCAGTTGTCCCCATACGTGGTTTGGAAAAGAAATACGAGATTTAAGAGAAGAATTGAAGTCTTTTTGTGCCAGTAAACACCCGAATCACCCCCAAAAACAAAATTTGGTAGCCAAAAAGCGAGCACGATTCCTATGCAAACAAGTTTTGACGAAATTTGATAGCTGTATTTCAATGGATGACGATACATATATCAAAATGGATTATAAACAAATCCCCGGACGAAAATTTTACCTGGCAGCCGGTCGTGAGAATGTCCCCTCCAGGCATAAATCTTTGCTGATAATTTTGCTCGAAAACTAACTATTTGGCACGGAATCTGCAGTTGTGGCCTTCAAACCAAGGTTTTCATCACATCTCACACAATCACGTCGAAGGCCCACACTAAAGAGTGTCTGAAAAAGCCCTTCATTCGGAAACACAAGACCAACGCCATGTCTTGGGTGAATCCAGCCAGCTGTCACTACTCCAATGAGGTACCTGAATGGTATGATACAAACCATGTTAATTCCGTCGCCAAAGAGACCAATCCTCCGAACCACCCTGCGTTCAGACCGATCGAAAAATATTGGCAACTGTCAAGCGAAAACTTCCAGGAGACGGTGAAGAAGTGACAAAGGCACAACAAACGCGTTTAAATTGGAATATGTTCGCCGGCATAGTGTCACCAGCGACCGCGCAGATCATGATGGCATCGATCACAATGAATCCTA
The DNA here is from genome assembly GCA_034211315.2 of Aedes japonicus. Taxonomy (NCBI): domain Eukaryota; kingdom Metazoa; phylum Arthropoda; class Insecta; order Diptera; family Culicidae; genus Aedes; species Aedes japonicus. The sequence goes on from JASCZW010004958.1 coordinate 41,240, forward strand.
GAGGGTTTGAGCTGTTTAGTGGAATGCCTGTAACTAGAAATTAGAAGAAAAACTAGTATTCCCCACCCAACTCCAACCACCCCCGCCCATCCTCGACAGACACGCGTACCCCGTACACAATGTGCAGACCTCCTCAGCGTCTCGCACTAATAACTCGAAGTCGAGTTATTACCCAAGTAGCACACTACGATCATAATTAGTTATAGTAACTTGATTATGACTAAGCAAATCATATTTATGTTAACTCAACTGAATAGCAACAAGTGTGCTACTAGGGTAGTACGAGACACCGAAGAACTCCGCACACTGCAGACGAAACACGCGCATCCGTCGAAGATAAGCAAAGGTAGCCGGAACCAAATGGAGAACACCAACCCCTCCTCCAATTTCTAGTTATCGATCACAAGTTAAATGCGACAGTTCGTTCGAACCGGTGAAATATAATAATTTGTTGTACAACGGAAGCTGTATATTTGAAAGCTGAATAATCGCCCCTCTGTTTGAAGCCTCGATCAACCGTGTATGTTGTTCAATTCCTGAGTTATTATCACTTGAATGCGTCCAAATTAACCTTGAATCGGGCTTTAGGGTACTCCTATCCAAAGGAGCCAACGACTCTTTGATAGCCTACCGCGAAGACTGGTAGAAAGTTTTCTACTAGAAACTATTGCTTGAAAAGGGTTTCCCACTAAGTACATATCGATCATTAACTGGAAGAGACGATGGAATTTTAGTTACTTTAGACATTAGATGACCATGTAAAAACTAACATGTAAATAAAGATTTCAATAAGGAAATAAAATCAAAAAATTTCAATTAGAAATAAAAGTATATTTTCAAAAAATTATTGTTATTTCTTCCCAAACCCGTTAATACGATGGAAATACGAATGAAATGAAATTCCACCTTTTCCATACACAACCAGTGGGTTTAGCAGACTACAAGACCAGCACTGTAAGGCCGGCAAAAACTCACACATTCTTTCATACACACGCATCAACTTACGCATTCACAAAACTGGAAACTATACCAAGTGGCGGTTTGGAACTCCTGCTTCATCATAGAATAATTTGATTCTATTGCTACAATGTTTAGTATTATTCTACAGAAAAGATCCGTGAAAACTTGTTTCAACAAAAACGCACTGAACAAGAACACAATTGAATTCCCATCTCAATGTGGCCTCAAACGACAAAATGTCTGATAATTGCGATTGGTTTTATACTCAAGCTACAAACAATATTCTACTAAGCAAAATGGCACTAGCTCACCAAGAAGTCTACTGCAGCCTGGAACTTCAGGTAATAGTTTGCTTCACTCTGCATAATCCAACGAATCAAATCTTTGCCTCCTTGCTGCAAAGTTCACACATTTTTGTTGCCTAAAATCGCCTTGATTCTGAACTGTTTCTGATGGCAGCGTCAGCTCCACCATACTGTAGCTTCAGTTTCCAGAAATTCGCAAATCGCGTGAACATTTTTCGTGTCCCATGAAGTGGCCATTGATATTACTGATTGATCGCGATGAAACTGTTCAAAACCTTTTAATTAGGCACTGGATTATAATATGGGGACTAGGTACGAAAATAACGAAAACGAGCGAAAAAACATGACAGTCTATGATTTATATCTATCTGGTATAGACGCTGAAGGGGAAGACCGAGGGCAAGGTGGTCTCATCGATCCGCGCATTGCGCCAAAAGCTGAGGTTGAACTGGCCAAACGGCGAAGAAATATCTCGACAAACTGGACATTACAAGGCGAAATCGTAAGTCGTGGCCGGCCGTTTGTGAACAGCAATCCTCCTCCAAAAACTTTGACGCTGGACGGTAACGACTGGCTTGAGGGTCCAGGTATTTTGTGTCCCGAGGTAAGAGTTGATGTCATACATAACTCCCACATGAATTTCCCGTTGAAGGTCCTTCTGAGGCTAACGATCAGCGAGAAGAGAATGTCCAAGACGCTGTTATTTCCTTCGGGTCTTGCGGTGAACTTAGGGATATGCAGTACGAATTACCTATCAGAAGCTCCCCTCAAAAAGTATAACGGCACAGAGGACGTGGAGTATTGGCCAGACATGCTTTGGCGGCTTATTATGCCGAGAGATAACTTGAGGTGGTTGGACCCCCCCCCCCCCTCCAACGACCCCCAGCTACAACTGTAAGAAAACTTTTTGGCAAACCTGAAACGGAGGATCCACTCCAATAATCACAGCAGTTGATCACCCAAGTCACGAAAGAGCTGAAGCATAGGCCCCTATCAATCTTTTTATCGGTTATTGATAAGGTTCCGGCCATCTGCCGTAAGGGCGCCCGGTAGCGTGTCGACGTAACTTTGTAGATGATTTAATAAACGAAGGATTTAATGGAAATTTGTTTCGCTGAATTATCTTTTGTAGTTTTTTTTCATCGCAATCCGAAATGGTCAGATGTATTCATTTCGATACCGTTTTCTGTGATGTACCAAATAAAAACGGTTTCAGAATCAATCATCTTACTAATCAAAGTTTTCATACGTCCATGTCTGTCCGTATAACATTCCACACATTTGCCCTCCATGAAAAAGATAACTTTTTATCTTGGTGATTCTCGGAACAACCAGAACAGGAGTAAATTAAATCCAGTCAATTCGAATAAATTCCAACAATTCATACATTTGCATGACCTCCGCAATAACAAGTGGCGCATGATTGACTTGCGTAAGGTTACGCTGCCTAAAACGCAGCTTCCTTCTTCTATTCACCCAAAGCCATAAGGACTACAAAAACAGGAGCTTCCTCACAAAAGTATATCATGCCGCCGTTGTCATGTAATCGGTTTGAACATATCATTTTACAAACACACAGAAAGCAACAATAACAGAAAAATGCCTGCAGACACTGATACGAAGTTAAGGCAAAGCAAATAGGCCATTTTTTATGACACAAAAGGAGGAAGAATTGAGGAATGCATCCAGAAAGAAAAATCAAATCCTGTTACATGTTAGCGAGGAAAAAGTTTTGTCTTTTATTTCATATGGCAAATTTTCCTTCCCTTCCGGAATAAAATAAAAAACGTTGACGTTGGAGTGAAACTCCTCCGAACGGAAAAGGGAAAGGTTTCACTATCTCTGCCGATGGTATATTTCATGCGTGTTTATATTTGTTGAAGAACAACATAATTTCGACATATTACACAACAACCCCGCAGGGGAAGAAACGTGTGTCTTCGCGTGTTGTGCTTATGTTCGCAATTCAGGTTCGGGATTTTCCTCGGGTCGGGTACATTAGGGAAAATTAAAAAATGTCATATGAATCATTTATTAAAGATATGGCATGTGACGTTAGGAGAGTGACTTCTGTCGCGCAAGGCTCAGGTTGGCGGAAAGGAATGATGCTCGAGGGAACGAAACAGTTTCAAGAATGTGAACGTCGGCTCTTTTTCACTCATGTGAACTTGTACGGAGTTTGCTCACTTTATTAGCAAAGTTTTGTCGACCGAAATGATAAATTCACTCAATTTGAAAATTTTCATTGCTTCGCGAACACTTTTTTTTATCGTCGATGGGGGTGAGAGTGAAAATGTTGGAAGAGTTTTTATTTGTTTGGCGAAGGGGAACTGGTAACATAATTAGGTCACCACTTTGGAAAAGTTTGGTAAGAGTAAGCGCATCATTGGTGGAGTTTTAAATATTTAATGCGTGTCAAAAAGCAGTTATGCAAGAAGTTATATTATAATTTTGAGTGGGTTAACGGCTGTACCCAACGGTCCTTAAAACTTAAAAAAAAACAACAAATATTGAAATAAATGTTGTTTTTGCATTGTAAAGTTTACTGTGCGTCATGAAATACCACTACATTATTACCCGCTAAGATCAAGTTTATAAGGATCATATTATTCTTTAATGATCAATGCTGCTTAAAAATTTATTGTCTTCGGTTTTATCTTGACAGTGTTGAAGTATTTGTTTTTTTTTTTTTAAATAAGTGCTGAAAACCATAGGTTTGTATCACTGTAGGTCAGTGCTGTCAGCAAATTTAAATGGTTTAACAACATAACAACTTTGATATAACGTGGGACATCATATTCATGAAAAACAATAATCTAAGAAGATGGGAGAAATATTGTACTTAAATCCATAAATGAACTAGAATTACGGAATGTATGCCTAACGTTTCTACACAGATGAATCCTGCAGATCAAATACCTCTTGGAGTTCAACTTGCTCAGCTTGTGAACAGTAATGTATGGTGGCACAGTCTAGAGTTATTATTAAAGCATCAGGAACTGTGGCCCTTCAATCAAAGTCTCGCTTATAGAGACGACATTCAATTGTTTACTACTAATATTGATCAAACCCAATGGAACATACTTCACTATTTTTCGGTGTTGTCTTCTTTACTTAAGGTAGTTGCTTGGAGTTGGAGATTTTTTGAAAATATTTCGAAAAAGCATCCGACAAAACTCGGTGCTTTCGAACTTGATGATTTTAAAGTTGCCTTCAAGCATTTGGTCCGGACTGCAGAGCATCAGTCTTTTCCCAATGAAATCAAACTGCTGCTGGAAGCAAAGAATGAAAACTGCTCACAACCTGAATTGAACTTCAGGTCTCTTATAAAAGGATTAAACTTATATTTAGTCGAATCTGGATAACTCAGAATCAAAGGACGGCTCCACTCTGCTCCATTGGATACGACATGTCCTATTCTATTACCTTGAAGATATATCGGTCGTAAGATAGCTAGTGAATGTATAAAATGCTTCCGGTGCAATACACATGAAAATCATCAAATCATGGCTTCTCTTCCGTCAGCTAGGATAACGCCAGCGAGAGTTTTTTCTAACTGTGGTTTAGATTTTTGTGGACCTTTTCTTTTTTTTTCCTTGTTGGGTACGTATTTCCAATGCGACCAATGATTTGATTTATTGTGGCGTGTCCTCCTTTTTATTTATGCCATATTATCGCAATGTTAAGTTATTATTCGGAGTAACTACCACTACGGCAGTAGGCAATTTTCCCAAGCAGGTAATACATTTCTTAGGAAGTGTACTACTTGATTGGGAGCAGCGTTCCAGACCTCACAGGGTTCAATGAGCCCCATGTCAAAAAATCTGCGTCCTTTATTGAATAGTGACACACAGTCGTACATTAACCCATTTCCGTCCGCTGTTGCGTATACGCAACAGTGGTTTTGAAAAATTCTTGTATGCATGTACGTTGAATACGATCAAAACAAATTAGTTTGTTTGAAAAGTATATCCTTTGGCTATCTTACTGACTGTGTTCACACACACACCAATAGAAAAAAAACTCACAAATTGCATTGTATGAGTTGGTACATGTCTTATGGACACAATTTCAATCATAAACTAGAAGTTACTGGTTATATTTTTTGTCGTTTCACAATGGGAATATGTTCACAAAAGGCCAAATATTATTTGTAGCTAGATAACCATCCATTAAGGTGTGACTGAGTGTGTACCATTTGAGCTTAAAATGTATGTTGCATTCTATTTGTCGAGCAATGCGCCTGTGTTGCGTATACGCAACATGCTGTCACGGTGTTCCTAAGCGTAAAAAAAAACCTCTAAAAATGCTAAATTTCATTAATGCATCCACAAGACTTATATTTTGATACGATATCGTCGAAAAAAAAATGTTTTGTGGAAAACGGCGAAAAAGGGTTAAATGCTTAGAGCTTTCACTTTCTAATCCACAAAAGCGGCATTTATCTTCATGAAGTTTACCGACGATTTTCAGGTGATACTTACTCGGACAACGTCCTGTTATCAAACCATGTATGTGCTCAAGTCGTGTTTCGAACGTTTAAGTAACTTTTCCGTATGAGAAGCGTTGGGCTTAATGAACTGTTTGGATTTCCGGGCATTGGAGGTACTCTTCCAGTTATCCTATACTTTTTCCTTTTCCCAGTTCTTTAGTTCCACTTTTAAGGCGCAAGAAGATAAACCAACAAATGGTTAACCCTATTTTTGACAACTGATCAGCATTTTCGTTTCCTTCAATTCCGCAATGACCAGGAGCCCAATAGAGGTTAACCATGTTGCGACAGGACAATTGCTGTAAAAATTTTAGTTTAGATGTGAATGTTTTTGACTTAAAAGAATTTAGAGCTGCTTGACTACACAAAAAAAAATTATTAATTTTAACAAGCGTGTAAAATATCCCCTCGTTTAAATCCAAGCTAAAGGCGGCATAAACAACGAAATTGTTTGCAACTTCTCATGTGCCATACAACAATATTGGCAATCTTTCATACAACAGGCTGGATTCAGGCGTTATCTGGCTTAAATTTACTTGAAATATCCCATTACTTTCTGGCAAATCTAGCATTCCCTTTATGTGCATTACATAGCGCAGAAAATTCAATGTTTCTTTTTATCTGTGTATCAGAACAAATGCATATGTTTGCATTTTTATAATTTCTTTTTATACAGATTGATGCACATTCCAGTATGGCATATATTTCAGCTTGAAACACTGTGGGATACTTTCCCATTGCCACATACAAGTCTATCCCAGGACCAGTTATAACAGCCCTTACCAAACTATTTTGCTCTGAACCATCTGTATAGAAGACTGTTGAGCCCGGGCGAAACCCCGGTTCTCTTTTATCCCAATTAGCACGAGTAACTGCATGGACTGTGAATTTATGATTGAAGTAGTTTCTCCTAAGCATACAATCTTCACTTATCAATATTAAAGGATTTATCGAAAACTCTTTTAGGATACTCAACACAGATAAAAAGAAACACTGAAATCTATGCGTTATCTAATGCACATAAAGGGAATGCTAGATTTGGCAGAACATAATGGGATATTTCATGTAAATTTAAGCCAGATAACGCCTGAATCGAGCCAGTTGTATGAAAGATTGCAAACAATATCGTTGTTTACGCTCCTTTGGCTTGGAATTACACGAGGGTAAATTTTACACGCTTGTTAAAATTAATTATTTTTTTCTGTGAAGTGTCCAATAAGATCTCCATCGAAGAAGTTCATGGACCGTTTGAGCCTTGGAGCATTTTTTCCGCATCCTGTAGTATAAATTGATCTAAAGGAAGAATGTTGAGTAGAGCATCTAGTGCTTTAGAAGGAGTACTATGCCTTGCCCCAGTTATAGAGATAGTATCAAGCCTTTGCAGCTTGTTCGGTTTCTCTTGAGCCTTTATCTGTTTAGTCTTCGGTCACCAGTTAAGCGAGGCATACGTGATTCTGGGATTGAATATATCCAGTGAATCATGTTAGGCTTAAGGCCCCATTTCTTTCCAAAAGTTCATTTACAGATCCAGAAGGCATTGGTTGCCTTTCCTATTTGTTGGTCAATATGACTGTTCCAGCAAAGATACTTATCTAGAAGAGCAAAGATGCTTATATTTGACCTCCGAAGATAAAGACAGTTTCGCGCCTCCTAGTTTAAGATCAATGAAGGAGATTTTCCATTTTTTAGTAAGAGGTACGATTGTCATTTTTTTTTTGGGATTGATATTGAATCCTAGTGTTCTGCTCCACAATAGTGTGTATGATAATGCTATTAGCATTCTCTCAAACATGATAGTATCGTATTTACCAACGACTATATTGACAATGTCGTCCGCAAAGCCAATTATTTCAAATCCTTTAAACTTTAGTTTTACAAGGAGATCATCAACAACAAGAGACCAGAGGGGAGACATGACGTCCCCTTGCGGACAGCCCTTTACAGCTATTACTTTCACATCTGTGCCTCCAAGATTTGCTGATATTTCTCTTTTGGATAGCATTTCAACAATCCAATTAATTATTTTATCATTGAAGCCACGATTTTTCATAGCTCTTATCATCGAGTGGAAGGAGGCATTATCAAAAGCATCTTCTATGTCAAGAAACGCTGCCAACAGAATTTCCTTAGCAGTGAAGGACTTTTCTATTTTTTTTTAACTAGAATGTGAAGGGCTGTTACAGTTGATTTACCTGTATGATAAGCGAATTGTGCTTTTGATGATGGATTATTGATAAGTATCTCAGATTTAACATATTCATCAATAAGTTTTTCCATTAATTTTAACAATATTGATGATAAACTTATAGGCCTAAATGATTTCTTATTCGACCACTTGTAGGAAGAGGCTCGTTTAATTAATGTTGCAAATTTTTTTGCATGGTTTCGAAGGCTATGCACCTTGAAATAGTATAGGTTTTGTCCTCGCAAGTTTGCATAGGCTTGCTGAATTTGTATTGCTATAACGATACAGCCTTTGTAGGAACAAATTGAGAATAAAAAAAAGATTTGTCTACAATATCTGAATCAATTGAAGACTGAATATTGGAAAAAGTTCTGATTGGAACAAGGTATACATTTTCACTTTATTTCTGCTCGCTTCCTTCATTTCGGTGGATTGTGGGAAGCAAGAGTAAACTATTTTAAATACCACTTTCATCGCATTATAGGATCAAAATCTCTCCCCCTTGTTTAAATGGTTACTTTGACGCCTCTGTCCAACAACGCTGAGGACCTGAATGCTCTAACGACTGGTCATTTTTTTATTGGAGAACCTGAGAATGTTCTCAATTTTGAGCATTAATCAATTGAATTGTTTCAGGAAATGAAGCGATCCGTCCAAGATTTCTGGCACCGGTGATCCCGCGATTACGTGAATTTGCTCCACCAACGGCCAGAATGGCAAACCGACACTCATCTCGCACCGGTCAAAGGTGTGTTGGATTTGCTCAAGCTATATCACCTTCCACCACTTCAGTGGAACGTGTCGTTGAAACCTTCCCAGGGAGCAACGGACATACAAAGACAGTGTTGGTGCGAGCTGCTCGCGGAATTTTCAAAAGAGTCATAGCCATAGGAGAGCGTTCTTCTAATATACGTGACTCCAACGTCAAGGCAAAACGATGACCAAACGTTTTGCCTTGACGTTAACCTTGACAGCAGGAACAAGTTCTCCTGTGCAACAGATACTGGAGATGGTGAACCTTAGGAGCAAACGCAGTTGAAACGGATCCCTGTGTGGTGAATTATAATACAATTTAAAGGGTTTTTTTTTTTTTTTTTTTTTGTCTTGATTATCGAGATTTTCAGCCTCGGGCTGGTTCATCTCCCGTCGTAGTCAGTCAAACACCACTTTTGGGCATTTTCATAACTTCTCCGGGGGTGAGATTCGAACTCGTGACTTAGGCGTGAGAGGTATGGATGTTAACCAATACGCCGGGGTCGTCCCCACAATTTAAAGGGTGTCCACAGTTAAATTGCATCACTTTAAACTCTTCCTCAAAAACAAGTCTCTACCGATTGTCATGAAATATTCAGGGATTAAAATGCAATGTATAATCTTGGAGTAGGTATTTTTATTTCACTGTATTTCTTTACCAAATCCAAAAGCCAGAACTTTCTTCTTAATACCACGCATAAGATTTTGTACAACGCTTGACCCGACATTTTTTTCCGCTTTCAACCATGTCTTTAAAATTTCCTTACAGACTTCTTCAGTGTCGAGTGCTTTATTTTTCAAAGTGATCAAATGAAGTGTTAATTTTCAATTCTCCTAGTTTCCCAATCATCTTTTCGATGGCTCGATGCGAAAGAAGTGGGTTGTCGAGGTGCGTGTGCAAAATGTTTTGTTCCTTCGACTCCATTTTTGAAACTACGACACATTTGACAATGAAACTCACGCAGTGTGACCAATACACGCTGAGCGCTGAGGTCATTTCACTCAAAATTTCGTTGAAATCAAACCAAATCGCGAAATGTTACAGCTAATTGAAAGTGATGCAATTTAGTTGTGGACACCCTTTGATATCCAATATAACATATTTTTTGTAGATAAACTTTAAATTTAGATATTGGTTATAATATGCCTTGAACTAAAATATGTCCAGCTAGAAATAAGAAGATTACCGTCCACTCCTAGAGCTTCGCATGATGATAAGAAATTATCTGCTTCTGACAAATTTCATCATAAGAAGATTTATTTGATTATTTATTTTCTTTGAAGAACAATTGCATGAAATGACATAAGAGCCGCTCTTGCCATTAAATCACCCACTTTGTTTATGAAAAAAAAAAACAATCGTGAAAAAACAGTAGTTATCAGTATAAATATCACACTTCGACAGTCGAGTTTGGGCATCGGTGGTCTGCTTTCGAGGTTGAATATTTTCCTTCGTATTTGTTTTCCGTTCTTCCAGTGTCCTAGTAAAGAATAAAACAACTGTCTTAAAGAAGCAGCTCAAGCTGTCGTCGTTTGAAAACCTTGGCAATGGAGCTGGAATAAATAAAAAAATGTTTACTGATTAGTCAATCTGCTTACATTTCGAAGTAAGCAGCAAGAGTTGGATTGAGTGAAGCAAAACCATCGTCGATTCCTACGGATCTTGGAATCGTACAGCGAAAAGAGGAGAGATACACTCAACTACCAAGTGTTGATGACTATCAAAGTTTGTTCGGAGAATTGCTCTAAAGGGTGTCCCACATCGAATTGCATCACGGGAAAAGCGCCCTAGAAAATTACCCTTTGGGTATTTTCTCTTGAAAATTTGGGTAGAAGCAGTTAAGAGTGTTTTTTGCAGTTGAATTTTTATCGTTGCCAGTTTTTCGAACATTGGAAAAAATGGGTCACCCGAACAGAAACGTCGCGAATTGATTTTGCGCAAACGCCTGGAAAATCCTCAACTCCCATATCGGGACATCGGAAACAATTCGGAATCGTGCATTCAACGGTGAGTCGTGTGATTGATTAACCGTATGATGATTCAACGTTACTACGAAACGCTCAGCATCCAACGGAAGGAGAAATGCGGTCAAAATGTTGAAAAAAAAGTTGAATCTGTCCAAATCTTTCATTCAGAGAGCCAAGGACCGGGGCGGACTGCATACGTACAAAGTGCAGAAGGCTCCAAATCGTGACAAACGACAAAATACAGTGGGAAAGTTACGGGCCTGGAAACTGTACTCCCAGATGCTGACGAAGCCTCATTGTCTCATCATAGATGATGAGACTTACGGCAAATTCCGGGACTACTATTCTACACCGCCTAGCATAATTTTCATGTTCTGGAGGAAGTAAGGAAGCAGAAACTTCCAAAGTTTGTTAAGAAATACATGATTTGGCAAGCGATCTGCTCATGTGGCAAATGGAGTGCGCCGTTCGTGACTACCGGGACTGTAAACGGTGAGATCTATCTCAATGAATGTCTACAGTAGCATCTGCTTCCTCCGTTGAAGCAACACGAGGGCCCTACGAACTTCTGGCCTGATCTAGCTTCGTGCCACTATTTAAATGTTGTCCTGGAGTAGTACGAAACCAACGAGGTCACTTTCGTACTCAAGGACATGATCCCCCTTAACGAAAAATACTGGGCTATTATGGAGCAGTTACTATGAAAGCATCCCACGGAGGTCATATCTGAGAACGACATAAAGTAAAAGTGATTTTTCGTACAGAAGAAGCTGAAACCAGATATTGTTCAGAGCCTAATGAGTGGAGTCAAGCGTAAGGTGCGAACGTACGGATATTGTACTGAAGTTGAATGAAATAAATACGCCAATAGTTTACTCATGGGATGTTTTATGTTGTCTGCAAGATGTGAAAAGGATCGGTCAACTACGTACATTTTTACATCGTATTTTCTGTGACGCAATTTTATGTGGGTCATATCAATTGCAGCTTCTATTTTGGGACGAAAGGTTACCAACCCGACCGGTGCTAATTGGAACGAAGCCAAAAAAGTTGCACAATATTTACACGCAACGAAAGAGCTGGATCTTCACCTTGGAGGAACATCCGAACCACTTATATGTTATGTGGATGCTGACTGGGCCAGTGATTGAAGTGATTGAAAATCCAATTTCGGTTATTTGGTATTCCTTGGTGGTGGTCTAGTGTCCTGGGGAGCACGAAAGCAAAACTGATTTGCTCGGTTGTCAACTGAAGCTGATTTTGTTGCGCTGGCTGATTCCTGCCATGAGTTGCTGTGGTTAAGAAAGCTGATAGCTGACATTTGAGAATCACCTGGACCCATTAATATACTGGAAGATTACCTGAGCTGCATACACCAGTTAGACCGCGAGAAGATCGAGAAGAGATCAAAGCATGTTGACATTATGCCTTAACCAAAGATTTGAAGAAGCAAGGAGTAATTACAGTTCAGTATTGTCAAACCACTGAGCAATTGGCTGATACAATGACGAAGTCACTTTCCAGAGCAAAGCTACAGCAGTTCCGGACTTGAGCCGGACTTCAATGTTCAATATATACCTGTGAGGAGAAGTGTTAGAGGTACACATAGTGGTAGTAGCCTTGATCGTTTATATCCAAATGATCACTACAAAATAAATGGTAATGTTAATTGATCTCTTTCCCTTTTATGGAAGACTTAAATCCATGGTGGCCGTACTCAGGCGGTTCCGGATTTTTGTCTTATTCAGATAATATTGCGAGAAAATTCGCTCCACCGCTGCCGAAGAGCGCGGAATTAGTAAAAGGACTACCGCCTTCAGCCCATAAAACTCATTTTCGATGGCCTATGCTTCACCGCTGTCAAAGAAATTCGGATTTTGTGTAGTAATCCAGTTGGACTCCTTCAAAGTGAGCTGCTTCTAGGGGTCAATGCAGTAGTCAGAACTTCAGATCAGATCAAAGCGCCTAATGATCTGTTTAATCATCTCACGAGATAAAGCACAGCAGATCGAGTAAAAAACCTCCTTCCTGGTATCATAGAGCGTTCCAGATCTAAGCATTTGGCCTGCTGCTACCCTAACAAATATTTCCGACTTCTTACGAAGATGTTAGCAGAAATCAGTAACTCCGAAATCCGTCTCGTGTCTTAGATAATCACCATCACAAATATTTGCAGAGAGAACAATCAGTGAGATTTCCGCTGATTGCACATGTTCGGGAATTCCGGAACTTCTGACTGGAAGATACGGTTCGCTTTGTTGATAAGGGGCAATAGCTAGCTCAAGAAGTGGGAAATTGGCTGCGTTATCGTGTCTTTGAGATCATAGTGTGCTTTGATTCTTGTCGCAGTTGGATTGATACAAGAAACGCAACAAGAACTTCGAAAACAGTTCCAAATTTCTTTTGACAACTTACTTCAACGATGCAGATGGATGCAAAACTTTCAAAGGCTTCAATTTCGAGATATTTTGTATCATATAGAATTCCTTGGATCATTTGGGGCTGCAGAACAAGTACCTGTAGATATCTCGCATCAACTGTGTGACACGTGACTGTACTCTCATTTGATAATAATCAAATGTACTTGTTACTCTTTGGCTCTTTGAGCAAGCTACGAATGCGAAAAGCTGCAATCGAGAACGTTATTCTTACTTGCCGAAAATCCAATGCGTAAATGGGTGATAAAGGGTGTTCCGATCAAAATTTGGTCAAACAGTAGTGTGTGTGAGTCGATCAAAGTTTTTTTTTATTAATAAGCCAAATTCTTTTTCTTTTTCAAGTTCAGTTAATACATACAGGACAAATATTCAGCTAAGCTTCCATTTTACTGAATGCGAATTGCCGGGCATTTTGTTTAACACATGCCATAAGATTTTGAACAGTCTCCTTGGGCACTTTATTCGCCGCAGATCTCCAGTTTGTTTTGAACTGTTTCTTGCTCGCAACAGCTTTTTGAGTCTTCTTAAGGTTCCGCTTGACGATGGCCCAAGATTATTCGATTGGGTGGAGTTCTGGCGTGTTGGGAGGGCCTTGCCTTGAACGTTTTAGGCAGCATACCACTCCATGGCGTTTTTTTTCGTAATGGCAAGATGCCAAATCCAGCCAAAATAGAACGGAACAATTGTGTCGCCTCGGGAAAGGCAGTAGATAATTTGGAGTCAACACTTTCTTGTAAGTCGACAGTCCAGCTCGTTTTTAGCTCTGTCCACGGTTGAAGGCGCCATTCCCAGCTTATTTGCGACAACTCGGACGCAGTGGTTGGGGTTCCACTCGAAACTCTTTTTGTCGTCGCTGTGGCCTCCGGCTTTCGATTTTCCACCGATCCAGCTTTCCTGGCTGTCGACAAACGTTCACCGAATACTTTTAATACGTTTTAACAGTTGATTTAGCCACACTTAACAATTTCGCCAACTTGGCGTGAGAATAGTTTGGATTTTTGCCATGCACGTGTAAAATTTCGATGCCTTGCTTCTCTTCCTTTGAAGACATTTTGATAACCGAAGTGCTAATCTCAAAATCAAAATAGAGGCATGATGCAACACGCACACATTTTCAAAATGAGGGGTGCGCAAATCTTTTTAAAGCACGATGAAAGAAAATGCGTCAAGTTTAAGTCGACCAAATTTTGATCGAAACACCCTTAAATACAGCTAAATCGGAAAGACAGTATTTTGGTAGAAATCCCCGCAGGAAACACTTCCGAAATCTAAGAAGCAATCTTTTGAGGAGCTTTGAAACAAATTCGTCTCCTGCGGAATACTTGAAGAAATAATTGGAGTAATTTCTAATCAAGGCTATACAAAAATTCTTGCTGAAATTCAAAACAAATTTAAAAAAATTAATTTACAGATGAGATTAATTGGAAATAGTATAAAAAAATCATTTGTGTAGTTTTTTCAGG
>JASCZW010004959.1:0-67717 GCA_034211315.2 Aedes japonicus
TGTATTACGTATTGAAACGTAGTTCGACAGTTCGGGACAAAATCGGTCAATTGTTTTTCGCGTATGGTAGACGATGATGTTCCAAAAAGAAATAAAGATTGATTATTTATACAATAAATGAATCGGTATGCACTTAACCATTGTTGACCAATTTTTGACCGTTACACCCTTTAATTGCGTTCTTGCCTAGGTGCAATGAAACCCCCTTCCTCTTACCCGATATCACCTGACAAGATTAAAACAATTTTCTAAGAAGATTAGAAAAACTAATCTTCTAATAGGAAATTAATTATGAAAACAATTGACTCTAAAATTAAGCTATATAAAGTTCAATATTTAACAATTTTTTTCTAAAGATTATCATGTTAAAATTAGTATATTCTAGTAAAAGCTAGGACTCACTACGATTCCGTTTCAATGCAGGTTTCTATATGCTCAAAGGTTGGAGCACTTCTTGAGTCTATCTACTGCAAACTTCTGTTCACCCAACTTCACTTTTGAGGATTAAAACAAGAAAAATGTTTATTTTAAGGGAATGGTAACAAGGATACAAAAATGGACGCCACCAATGACGATTCACATTGCCATTCTGAAGTTTCAAAAGCACAAATCTAAGAATACTCAAAGTTTTTTTTTCGTTTTTTTTAACTATAGAGATACAAAATTCAATGAAGAAAATTTGGGCAGCGTACGTTCGCTCTCTACTTTTTGTTATCTATTGCATCCGGCAGCACATATGAGTCACAAGAATTTGCCGAACTTGTCATCAACGGAACGATAATGATAAGCCGATTCTACCGTTGTTCGTGTTGCTATCACAACACCCAGCTGACTTTTGTGTTTCCAACCAGAGTTCCCATGGTAGCAGGCGAACGTCCGAAAGAATCTCTTATCACCTAGTCTGTTATTCCATTAACCGTTTTCAAATAAACAGCACCTAAAACTAACCACCCCTCGCATTGTCACCTCCTCGTTTCGGTTCGGTATCATATTCACCCTCTGCCGGTGAACGAAGTTGTTTATACACTGCAACTACGATAACGAGCTGCTGACCTAATCCCGTGGACAAACTAAGAGAGTTTTAGCACACCTCATCTGCCACCCGCAGCTTCCGCGATGGAATGGATGCGGGCGGTGTTGGAAAGTTAGCTACTCATCGGATTAAATACTCAACCGCATCGGTTTACCACCAACAGAGTGGCGACGAATCACGTAAACAACCTGCTATGAATGGCGAAACGCTATAAAACAGGATGGTTTCACCTAAAGAAATCAAATTAACTCGACACTCATTGCAAGTGATACAGCTAGAACAAACACTAATTGTGAATTATTTCAACAAGTTAATCAAATATGAGTAAATTATCTATTTTCGCCGCTCTTCTTGTGCTTGGAGTAGCGCAAGGATCTCTGTTCGGACCATTTGGTCCATTTGGACCATTTGGGCAGCCAGCCCCCCAGCAGCCAGGATGGGGCGTTTACCCATCTTTCCCAGCATTTGGACCACCGGCGAATCTACCTGTGATGGGTCCGCCAGCCAGCGTTTTTCCATTCTCACGCGCCCTACCCACGGCCGCTGCCGGTGCTGGTGGTGCCACCACCGTCGGTAAGTTCCGAGCCAAGCCTTCCGGGGTGTTGGAACGTCTCGCGGTGGCCACTCTTCCATTGGATCTCCAGGTACGCTACGAAGAGCTTCTGGTGGCTCTCGAGCAAGGAAATACCGCTTGTGATGACACTTACCCAGCTGTGGGAGCATTCGCGGGACTTCACCGGCGATGCGTCGTTCTCCAGAAGGTTGAAACCGAACGGGCTGCTATGGCACTGGAACAGGAAGCCAACGATAGAGCTGCCGCTGCCGCAGTCGAAGCTGCTGCCGCCGAAGCTGCTGCCGCCGAAGCTGCTGCCGCCGAAGCTGCTGCCGCTGACGCTGCTGCCCCTCCTGCTGCTACCGACAATGTTGCGGATGTTGTTTAGAAAAACGATAAACCTACGATCTAATAAATTATTCTTTTGAGCAACCCAAAAATGATTATATTTCATTATTTTATTCAGATTCAAAAAGTCCAATTTGATAATATTGAGACGTCGAACGCTATCACTTGAATATGCTGAACTTTTGTTCCTGACCCGGTCACAGAGTATCCGAAAATAGTAAA
The DNA here is from genome assembly GCA_034211315.2 of Aedes japonicus. Taxonomy (NCBI): domain Eukaryota; kingdom Metazoa; phylum Arthropoda; class Insecta; order Diptera; family Culicidae; genus Aedes; species Aedes japonicus. Next base: position 2,157 of record JASCZW010004959.1, read on the forward strand.
ATCTCCTTGTTGCTCCATGACATGATGTCTTCATATGTTTATTGAAAATTCACAAATTTTGAAACACCTAATCTAATCTAAAGCTCGATTCAAAGTTAATCTGGACGCACAATTTGATACACCATCGCGTCCCTGGTGGTTGGAACAAAATACGTTTGACAGAAATTTGTTGATGTTTCATTGACAAAGAAATTGGTGATTGACGCATCTTAAAATTGCTGATCATGGAACTTGAGAAAAGAAAATTAATTGTTCACAAACATCTAGAAAATCCTTCGTGGTCTGCCTCAAAAATAGTAAAAGTGTTGAAATTCCCAAAGTAGATGGTTTGTCTTGTATTCAACCGTTACAAGGATACTCTGAATACTATCATAAAAGTGGCACTAGGGACAAAGAGCCGAGGAGAATGGCGTTGAGGTACGTGAAAGGCAACCCAGGTGTCTCCATACGTGATTTGGCAAAGAAAGACGATTCCAACTTTTCTACCGTGCGTAACATCCTTTCAATAGAAGGATATTAGTCTTTTTGTGCCAGTAAATATCCGAATCGCTCTCTGAAACAAAATTGAGTGGCCTAAAAGCGAGCACGATTACTATACGAACGAGTCCTGACGAAATTTGATGGCTGTATTTTAATGGATGACGAAACATATGTCAAAATGGATTATAAACCAATCCCTGGACGAACATTTTACCTGGCAACTGGTTGTGGGGTTGAAGCAACGCACAGTAGGAAAAAAAGTGCCCGAAACGCGAAAGAATTCTATATCTCAGCTCGCAGTGGAACGATTTCTGTAAATTTTACCTTAAATTGAAGTAAAATTTCCAAGATATCGAATGGACGTGGTTGCATTGGCCACAAGGAACTGCTTGTAGAGCAAATGAGCTCATTTTAGAATGGTTCCCCTAATATTTCCTTGTTGTTCAGAAATTTCTTTGCTCGGAGTGACTCAAGATCAAAAAAATAGTGCAGGTTCTTTGTAAAATTTTCTGGGAAATCGATTGAAAATGGTTTCATAAACCGCACGGCTCTGTGAACGTAGATATGGATGATTTTACCCTGATTCTTATTGAATGCAAACAAGTTCATTGCATTCATTCGTGCCGTCAGCTGTAAGCACATGAACAGTATAAAGTAGACAGGAGACAGCATTTTCATGAATTCATTAGATGACGTTTGAACGATGCCATGTTTACTAATAATGATTTTTTTCTTAATATCGAAAATATTGAGGGACTCATGGTAAAATGTGCTATAACTTCGTTCTAAGAGCCGTGCGGTTAGTGAAACCAACTACAATCAATTTTCAGGCAAGTTGACATAGGACTAGCCTTATTTTGTTTTTCTTGAGTCACACCGAACAATGCAATCTCTGAATAACACAAAAATATTGAGGGAATTGGGGTAAAATCGACCATATCTTCGGTTAAAGAGTTAAATTTGTTGATCTTGAATAACTCCGACCAATGAAATTTATGATTAACCCAAAACTTTTAGGGGAATCAGGGTAAAACCAGCCATATCTACGTTCACAGATCCGTGCGGTAAATGGAACTAATTTCAATCGATTTTCCAGCAAATTTTAAGAAGAACTAAAGGGCGATACGGTCAAAATTTGGTCAATATCAACTTGACGTATTTCTTTCAATTTTGCATTTAAAAACCTGAACAGCCCTCATTTTGAAGGTGTGTGTGTAGAATGTTGCTCCTATTTTGATTTTGGAATTCACTCTTCAGTTGTCAAAATGCCGTCCAAGCAAGAAGAGCAGCGTATCAAAATTTTGCTCGCGCATCGCGAAAATCCGAGCTACTCGCACGCAAAGTTGGCAAAATCGCTAAAAGTTGCCAAATCAACCGTTACAAATGTAATAAAGTGTTTGAGGAACGTTTGTCGACAGCCAGGAAGTCTGGATCGGGGAAATCGTAAACCGGAAGCCGCTGAGACGACAAAGAGAGTTGCCGGTAGTTTCAGGCGAAACCCTAACCTATCTCTCCGAGATGCCGCAAATAAGCTGGGTGTATCGTCTACAACCGTGCATCGAGCCAAAAAACGAGCCGGACTATCGACTTAGCAAGAAGGTAGTGACTCCAAATCGCGATGATAAACAAAATACGACGGCCAAAGCGCGATCCCGGAGGCTGTACACGACGATGCTGACGAAGTTTGACTGCGTGGTAATGGACGACGAAACCTACGTCAAAGCCGACTACAAGCAGCTTCCGGGACAGGAGTTTTATACGGCAAAAGGAAGGGGAAAGGTAGCAGATATTTTCAAGCACACGAAACTGTCAAAGTTTGCAAAGAAATATCTGGTTTGGCAAGCCATCTGTACCTGTGGCTTGAAAAGCAGCATTTTCATAGCTTCCGGGACTGTCAACCAAGAAATTTACGTGAAAGAGTGTTTGAATAAACGTCTGCTGCCTTTCCTGAAGAAACACGGTTGTTCCGGTACTGTTTTGGCCGGATTTGGCATCTTGCCATTACGGTAAAAGGCTATGGAGTGGTACGCCGCCAACAACGTGCAGGTGGTTCCAAGGACAAGAACCCTCCCAACACGCCAGAGCTCCGCCCAATTGAGAAATACTGGGCTATTGTCAAGCGGAACCTAAAGAAGACCAAAAAACTGCTAAGGACGAGCAGCAGTTCAAGGCAAACTGGTTTTCTGCGGCGAAGAAGGTGGACAAGGTGGCTGTACAAAATCTGATGGCAGGGGTCAAGCGTAAGGCCCGGCAATTCGGATTTGGAAAAGCGGAAGCCTAACTGAATATTTTTCCTGAATTTTATACTAATTGAACTTGAAAAAGAAATTTAATTTGATTTTTTAAATAAACGATTTCACCGATTTACACGCGTTTTCCCTTGACCAAATTTTGACCGTATCACCCTTTAAAACGCTTTTTTTTTCGGCGAAGCTGCTTGTTTAAGACTTATAAATATTGCCATGTAGCATTAACATTTATGTGAGGGCAGCTATTTAAGTGGTTTTCAAAAAATATTAAAATACCAATTGACGGAAGTCAAAATACGATTTTCGGTGGTTTTGGGACCCAAGATAAAGGATATTGAGAGTGAAGCTCTGGGTCAAAAAACTTTTTTCCGATTTTGTCGACTAGTGTAAAGGGTGTTTCGATCAAAATTTGGTCGACTTAAACTTGACTCATTTCCTTTCATCGTGCATTAAAAAATTTGCACACCCCTCATTTTGAAGATGTGTGCGTGTAGCATCATGCCTCTATTTTGATTTTGAAATTAATACTTCAGTTATCAAAAAAGTTGTCGAAGGGAGAGAAGCAACGCATCAACATTTTGCATGTGCATTGCGAAAATTTCAAACTGCGTGAGAGTTCACGCCAACTAAATCAACTGTTACCAACGTATTAAAAGAACGTGAACGTTTGTCGACAGCCATGAAAGCTGAATCGTTTGGAAATCGAAAGCTGGAGGCCACAGCGACGATAAAAGGATGTAACGTGCCAGTGCGGTGTTACTCCCAGCACTGATAAGACCCCGTTTTCAAGCCTCCAGGACCGGCACACGCTCGAAAGCAAACCGCGAACCAGCAAACACTTCCACGTTCGCTTCAAACAAAACTCCCACTTTATTACTGTTGGTGCACTCTTCTATTTTGTCTCTTTCCCTTTTGCTACGAACTCCCACTCAGCTACTTCAGCTCTTGTCTCTTCACTCTTCTTCGGGCCTCCTTCACTTGTCTTCTGTTTGTCAACTGTTCCTGCTGTTACTCCTCGGCCAGGGTTCTCGGCACTCGGCTTCGCTAGGGTTGGACTGCAGCTTCGGTGGACCCTCAACCTGCCCCGTGCGTCTTTCGAGTGTGTTGACGAACTCGAAAGGTAAGTCAGTTTTCCTGGATCGGTGACGCACGCTGAATAAAAAAGGGAATCAGGTTAGCGAACGGCGACTGAGCACCACCGGCGTTAGGCGAGGTCGAATTTGCCTAATCATGCTCCTTCCGTAAATATTACGGTAAATCTGCGAGGTTCTGTGGGCACGATGGAGAATTGGGGATGACGGTTATTTTTGCTAGGCAATGGTCAGATCTGGTTCAGTGTTTTTTAGATGTAGTGCATTACCTGGATATCCAATTGGTCCAAAATGTATTAGCTTGACTGACTGCACGTATCGATGGTTGCTACTCCGTGATTGATCAGAATCAGTGAAATTGCACAATGAATCAACTGAATCGGGCTGGGAGTAACCGACCATTCTCACTGTACACGTTTCAGTGACTCAATTTCTTAAATAATCAATAACGGCGCCGGCCACGTCCTTGCAATCAGTTAGGAATAGGGAAGAAAAGTTAGTGTGACCTTTGCTGATTAGGGACCGTGTTTACCTCTGCATCCCCACAAAGGTCACAGGAAGGAGGTTTTTCTATGTTAGTAGGGTAGGGCTCGATGGATCAGGATTCACCTTGATAAGTGATGTGATCATATATATATTATGCATTATAAAATTAAATGAACATTCACACATACATAAACATGTATACATACACAAACATACACATACATGCACATACATATACATACATATCGAAACCATGGCCAACTCACCTTGCTATTCCCACACCTACTATTACGACCGCCGGTCTCACATTGCATCACCATGACTCGGGAATAGTGCCACCTAGCCATCTCCAGGTTCCGGTCAAGCCACACTTTATGTTCACTCCCTTCCTGGTCTCCACACCACCGTACATCAAACACTCTGAAACATGCGATCTTCCATGCCTTCCTACTATGAGTCACATCTTACTAACACCCCTGTACATCTCTCTGCAATTCTATTTCACGCCACCGGACAATGGGTCAACAAAACAAAAGATAGCGTGACATGCCCTGTTGCAGTCTACTACAAAACACCGTACCCGGACTCGCGCCACCGAACAACAAAAACTGTATCGATTGTGCAAACATTGCACCAAAAAGATATATGTAAAAATGCAACTGACATTCACTAGACTGATATTGAAAACAAAAAACAAAAAAGTGCGTTCAAATATCCTAAAGGTCCTGGAAAGCTGGAAAACGGAGTTGATCCCATTACAACAATCATACCCCTGAAATAAAGACTTGTGAAGCCCCTCTGAAAAGCAACACATTTTTCTAGAAGACATCCTTCAAAAGTCTTCCTTATACTAGCCACATTCCAACGACAGCGGTACAAGCGATAGAAGATCCCGGCTTGATGATTTCTGAAATAAAATGGCTCATCCAGGTCACGGCCACATGTCAGCGTTTTATGAAAACAGTGCTTACACTAAGGTCCCTTTTTGCACGGTCTTTCCTTACAGGGGCTGTTCTCAGCAACAACTCCAGAACGGAAGTTGCTCCGACCTAACTAAAGTCACACCTCACGTCTTGGGCCAAAAGTAATCATACGGCAGTTTTCCAAAAAAATCACAAATTCTGGTAAATGTAAATACTCAAAATTTAAAAGCTGCACCTCTGACCACTGCATGGAAATGCAACGAATCCAAACAAAACTTTAGCAATATAAAATGTTTAAGCATGTGAATCCATCAAACTCTACTTAGTCCCCTCATACACGGTTCCATACCAAAAGTGGAACGTATCGTGCAAAAAAAAAAAAAAAACTTTGTGTATACAGAAGTTCAGAAATGAAATCCTGAAATACTCAAAAACAAATTGAGCCCCGAATCGAGCTCCGTGCTCCCAAGATAAATGGTCTTGGACTGCAAAGACAATTCCAAAGCGTGCCGAAACCATTCATCAAATGAGAATTGAAAACATACAATATGATTCTAAAAGTACACGATCTTCATTCGGACCCCGTCATCACCAATATTGTCAAATTGACAACAAGCGTCTCCACGCTTCAGCCAGCAATCCTCCAGGATCACACGACCTGCAGACGCATGAGACAGGAACATGCGAGGGCCACAAGTCGCTCCTTACTTCCAGGATGTCAGCACATCACTCAAAGCCCACCAAACATACAAATCTCATACACAAAAATATTCAAAAAAAAAAAACTGGAAGGGGACACAAAGGAGAAAATGGAAAGAGCTCACCCGGGTTTCCAGAACATTCCACTGCTGTGGCTGCAACATCGAGCAACCAGAGCAGGTCCGCGCTCCCTCCAGACAACACTCCGTTCCTAAGGACCATCAACCAAACATCTCCGAGTGAGCGCGGGTGAACTCGAGCTCCTCCTGTCGCCGCAAGGCTGCACGTTCGGGGCTCCGTCTGCACCGGGGACACTTTGTTTCCACACCAGTCGAAAGCCTCAGTGTTGGACCGCAATCAACTCTTCAGCGACCGAATCACTATCATGATGAAAAGCTCAACACTCTATCCAATTGGTCCAAAATGTATTCTACTCAAACTACCACTCACTCTTTTGCTTCGATTTTTAGCACTGTTCGTTGATACGACCCTAGTCTTTGAAGATCACAAGACTAATGACTGTACCAATGGCCGTTGACCCGCCGTTTGTGTCTCCAATTCTCCACGCAATGGCCCTTGTTTCGCCCCCCTTATGGCGGTCCATTCATCGCTGGGACGATGACATCTGGTGGTGGATTGCTTAGTTCTTCCATGGGTAGTTCTGCTTCTGACTGCTTCGTGGTGGGGATATTTCATCGTTCACGCACATGAAAACACTTGCTCGGTTTTTTTATTTTCAAACAACACGAATAACGAAAACTACACGCGAATCATCTTATCAATCTTGGACGCAACACTTGTATTCGTTACAAAGAGTTGTCTGCTGTTTCGAGTAGAACCCCAACCTCTCCGTCCGAGATGTCGCAAAGAAGCTGGGTTTAGTGCCTTCAACCGTGGATAGATTTAAAAACGAGCTGAACTGTCGACTTACAAGAAAGAGGTGACTCGAAATCGCGACGACAAATAAAACACGTTGGCCAAAGCACGATCGCGAAAGTTGTACACGACTATGCTGACGAAGTTTGATTGCGTGGTACAGGATGATGACTCAAGACAGACTTTAAACAGCTTGCTATACAGGAATTTCATACGGCAACCGGCCTGGGAAAGATGGCAGATATTTTCAAGCACATTAAACTGTCAAAGTTCAGGAAGATATATCTGGTGTGGCAGGCCATCTGCACCTGTGGCTTGAAGAGCAACGTTTACATTGTGACCGGAGCCGCCAACCAGGAAATTTATCTTAGCACGTGCCTACACAAACGTCTTCGGCCTTTTCTGAAGCGACACAATTGTTCCGTTCTATTTTGGCGGGATTTGGCATCTTGCCATTACGGAAAAAAGGCCATGGAGTGGTATGCTGCCAACAACGTTCAAGTGGTGCCCAAGGACAAGAACCCTCCCAACACGCCAGGGCTCCACCCAATCGAACAATATTGGTCCATCGACAAGCGGAACCTTAAGAAGACTCAAAAAGCGAGAAACAGTTCAAGACAAACCGGCGTTCTGCAGCGAATGAAGTAGACAAGAAGACTGTACAAAATCTTATGGCAGGTGTTAAACGAAAGACCCAGCAATTCGCATTCGGTAAAATGGAAGCTTATCTGAATATTTCTCCTGTATTCTGTATTAATTGAACTTGAAAAAAAAAAATAATTTGACTTATTACGAAAAACTTGGATCGACTCACACACATTACTGTTTGACCAAATATTGTACGGAACACCCTTTAATTGAACAAAATCGGAAAAATTGTCATGCATTCTAAAACTGAAAATTAACAAGTCCATACATTTCGATGTGGGACACCTAACTAACTAATTTATGAATTGGATACTATTGAAAATCAATTGATATTTCAGTTCCTCCTCAGTTGTATGCGCAACTGTCTTTGTCCACGGCTGTGGTAATCAATGGATCCTCACCCTTTTTCGTTGAGCACTGTCCGGAATTGTCGACAAACTTAATCGGAAAACAGAGAGTTGCGGCTCACGGAGCAACATAAGTTAAGCACCAATGATTGGCTTAAAATGCATAATGTTATCAAACGAACCATCTCCAGTCATGGCTCGATGCAATCTTCTCCTGAAATAAACTTACTCCCAGTTCAAGTAGACAGTAGTTCACAAATTTGATACATCCAATTGCACCCGAAACGCTCTTCGGGGAGGAAAACCCGGACAAGCTTGATCCAACCCAAACCATGGTGTAAAGAAATTAATTTTAAATCTAATTCCTTTTATCAGTTCCCAATAGCGCCATCAACGGGTGCGGCTTCCCCCTCCATACTTTGTGGTTCCAGGGCAAGGATAAAGCTAACTGTTTGTCAGTCTCTTTCGAGGCCAAATGCAACATCATCGAGGATGACCCTGGGATGTCCGCCCGAGTCGTCCTTCTCCAGTGGGTGATGAGGGTGGTACATCTTCATCGTCTTGAATGCTTCAATCAATTTAATGAATTTTGTTCCAAAGTTATCGCATCTTCCAAAGCAAGTGCTGCTGGTCCAGTGTGATGCTTGGATGAACTGCGCTGATATGCCAAGGGGATATGCAACTCCTCCGGTTAATCTTCTTCGCCAGCATCAAGCAGTCAGTCCGAAGGAGAGGGAGCTTTTGCTGTAGCTTTGGTTCGGAACAAAAACCAATTTAATTTACTGTAGTTTTAATCTCTGCACTTTAATTAAAGCAATTTCTTTTCCGCAAAAGAACGCGTTCGCAGCAGCCAAAGGATATCGCTTGCTCTTTCTTATGGGGGTCGATGTTGACGGCGCTTCAAAGGCGTCAGTCAAAGTCAAGGCTGGACGAGCGATCTCTGGGGGAATAAATTAAAATAATTGAAAACAGTGCTTCAAACTCAACGCCAGCCAACCCACGGGATGAAGACTTTTTCCCAAGTGATAGCGGAGGTTAATTCTATAAGTAGTTAAAACCAATTGCGTCAAGTTGAGTGAATAATGAGGGACAATATTGAAAACGTGCGGCTTTCAAGGTTATCTGGCGGTGTCTGGCCTTTGCGCAGAAAGGACGTATCAAACAATTACGCTAGAATCTGGGAATGCTTTTTTTCAAATGAATCCGGCTTGAAAGGTTTATCCTTCAAAATCTCTCCAGTTCATTCAACACGACCAATAAACAAGGCAATCACTTGTCATAAGACCATAGCTAAACACACAAAGTTCCACCCATCTTCCCACCAGGTGATGCCACACAACCGCACCTCTGCTACCTCTCCAGTGCCCTGATCCTATGGAAATGAACTTTTCTTGCCGCCGGCTCGAACGACAGTGCCCGATCGGTAGTTTGTATCGATCCGAACCGAACAAATGGCCGGTGTTGGTATCAAAACAAACACGCAATAACAACAACCCATACAACGAATGTTTCCCCTAGGATTTCTACCGGAAAGTGCAAAGAATCGTCATCGTTTCGCACGTGGTCACAAGCGTACGTAGGACTTTTTCAAAAGGGGGGATGCTACGAAATACATTTTATGTTTATTTCTTTATTTGGTAAACATCTATACAGATAACACTGTGTCAACAATTTCACGCCACAACACTCGATTGTCAGCTGCATCTCTCCATCCTCGGTTGCGCCCACACTCGCCTGTTTCATGAATAAGGTCTGTATCCGCAATAATCCGGACACCTCAAAACTTGAATAAAACATAAATTTCACATTATATTTCCGTCGTAGTTGATTATTTCAGATTCATGGGATGTATTTTAACAATTCGTGCAGAAAAAACATAGTTTTTCGGTACTAGCTGAACCCGGTGCGTGCGCTGCTACGCTTGCAACTAAATGAAGGAAAATTTAATGTAACTGGCACTTTTATGGTTTTTTTTTCGGAATGAGTTTTTTTTTCTTGAATAAGCAGGGGTTCAAACTTCTTTAAAAACATGCTTCTTACATTTGTACGAGAGCCTCCCTTTCTAGAGAGGGAGGGGTCTCTGACTACCATAGAAACATTGTTTGCTTCCAAAAACTTCCACATGCTAAATTTGGGTTCCTTTGCTTGATCAGTTCTCGAGTTATGCAGAAATTTGTGCTTCACTTGTATGGGAGCCCCCCTTTCCAGAGACGGGAGGGGTTTCAAATGATCATAAAAATCTTCCGGTGTCCAAGACGAATTAAAAAAAGCAAAAATTTTGCCAAACGGCCCTTCTGCTTGCGATTTAAATCGTGACAAAGGAAGCCCCAACTCATTTTTATTTATATAGATTTGCATAAATTTTCGAACTTTGCGCTTAACTCCGTCCATTAGGGGTTTGTGCAGACTCTTCAGAAATCGTAGAAGCTGTCTTTGTCCAAATTTGCTGGAAGTGTTTGATGTCTTTGATTGCTTGCTTCTTCCCAGAAAGTTTCCGCTTCATCAGAGCCCAATATCTCTCGATTGGTCGTAGCTCTGGGCAATTTGGCGGGTTTGAGGTTTTTGGTACAATGTTCACTTGATTTGCTTGGTACCACTCCATCACAGTTTTAGCATAGTGGCATGATGCCAAATCGGGCCAGAACAAAGGTTTTTCTTTGTGACTTTTGATGAAGGGTAGCAATCGCTTCTGCAGACACTCTTTCTGATAGATCTCCTTGTTGATTGTGCCTGTAGTGACGAAAGATTTACTCTTTTTGCCACACGTGCAAATTGCTTGCCACACAAGGTATTTTTTTGGGAAATTTTGATGCCTTCTTCGTTTTGAAATGCTCAGCTGTAGCATTTCTGGCCATAGCAGAATAAAAAGCCAGCCCTGGAAGCTGCTTGAAATCCTCCAGGACATAAGTTTCATCGTCCATAACAACGCATGAAAACTTCGTCAAATATTCTCAGTACAAACGTCGAGCCCGTGATTTTGCTGCCAAGTTCTGTTTGTCGTTGCGATTTGGAACTGTTTTTACTTTATACGACTTAAGTCTCAAACGTTGTTTTGATTTTTGGACAAAACCAGGCGACATCCCTATTTTACGAGCCATCGTTCGAATGGAGAGATTTGGGTTTTCGTTAATATCCTTTTCACCTTTCGGTCCATGACAGAATCAGTGCGTCCAATGTTTTTGTCACTTCTCGGTTTCCTCTCCACCGTCAAACGTTCCGAAAATGATTTGAGCACATCGTGAACAGTGGATTTAGGCAAATCCAATGTTTTTGCAAGGTCCCGTATTGACAAGTCAGGATTTGCCGTACGCCCGTACAAAATTCATTCGCGCACTTGTTTTTCTTTCATCGCCATCTTGAATACTAAACATGAAATGTAAACATCAATCATAGTCTTTTTCATCATAGACTCTCAGCTATACCACAGTGAAATTTTTCATTCCTACGTGCAATATTTCAAAAGTTTCAATGATTTGAAGGTGTCCGGATTAATGTGGATTCAGATTTTACCTGATCTGCCCATCTGCCCCACACAGCGCTTCAACTTTCTTGTACCTGGATTTGAAACGAACATCATCTTTGCAGTATTGCTATCAGGCATTCTCGCAACATGCTCTGCCCAGCGTATCTTTCCAGCTTTTGCCAGCTTCAGAATATTTGGTTCGCCATAGCGTTGAGCGAGCTTGTGCTTCGTTTTTCGCCGCCACACACGGTTCTCGTACACACCGCTAAATATCGTCCTAAACACGCGTCGCTCGAATACACCAGGTGCCTTCAAGGCCTCTTCAAGGATTTTTTACATGGTACATATGGTGCGGAGGTGAATCTTTTTTGACCGCCGGTTCTCCTGAAGCCCATAATAAAGGGTGATACGGTCAAAATTTGGTCAAGGGAAAACGCGTGTAAATCGGTGAAATCGTTTATTTAAAAAATCAAATTAAATTTCTTTTTCAAGTTCAATTAGAATAAAATTCAGGAAAAATATTCAGTTAGGCTTCCGCTTTTCCAAATCCGATTGGCCGGGCCTTACGCTTGACCCCTGCCATCAGATTTTGTATAGCCAGCCTTGTCCACCTTCTTTGCCGCAGAAAGCCAGTTTGCCTTGAACTGCTGCTCGTCCTTAGCAGTTTTTTTGGTCTTCTTTAGGTTCCGCTTGACAATAGCCCAGTATTTCTCAATTGGGCGGAGCTCTGGCGTGTTGGGAGGGTTCTTGTCCTTGGGAACCACCTGCACGTTGTTGGCGGCGTACCACTCCATGGCCTTTTTACCGTAATGGCAAGATGCCAAATCCGGCAAAAACAGTACGGAACAACCGTGTTTCTTCAGGAAAGGCAGCAGACGTTTATTCAAACACTCTTTCACGTAAATTTCTTGGTTGACGGTCCCGGAAGCTATGAAAATGCTGCTTTTCAAGCCACAGGTACAGATGGCTTGCCAAACCAGATATTTCTTTGCGAACTTTGACAGTTTCGTGTGGCTTGAAAATATCTGCTACCTTTCCCCTTCCTTTTGCCGTATAAAACTCCTGTCCCGGAAGCTGCTTGTAGTCGGCTTTGATGTAGGTTTCGTCGTCCATTACCACGCAGTCAAACTTCGTCAGCATCGTCGTGTACAGCCTCCGGGATCGCGCTTTGGCCGTCGTATTTTGTTTATCATCGCGATTTGGAGTCACTACCTTCTTGTAAGTCGATAGTCCGGCTCGTTTTTGGCTCGATGCACGGTTGTAGACGATACACCCAGCTTATTTGCGGCATCTCGGAGAGATAGGTTAGGGTTTCGCTTGAAACTACCGGCAACTCTCTTGGTCGTCTCAGCGGCTTCCGGTTTTCGATTTACCCCCGATCCAGACTTCCTGGCTGTCGACAAACGTTCCCCAAACACTTTAATTACATTTGTAACGGTTGATTTGGCAACTTTTAGCGATTTTGCCAACTTTGCGTGCGAGTAGCTCGGATTTTCGCGATGCGCGAGCAAAATTTTGATACGCTGCTCTTCTTGCTTGGACGGCATTTTGACAACTGAAGAGTGAATTCCAAAATCAAAATAGAAGCAACATTTTACACACACACACCTTCAAAATGAGGGGTGTTCAGGTTTTTTAAATGCAAAATTGAAAGAAATACGTCAAGTTGATATTGACCAAATTTTGACCGTATCGCCCTTTAGGCATGACTTCCACTGATTATGTGTCTTTGGATATCACGACTGTTGTCGTTGTCTGCCACAAGCAAGGACCGCAGTAGACAAATGTTAATGAAAATCAAATTGGTCGTCCTAAAAAAGGACGTATTTCAAATCTTATTTAGACTTGTCATATGGCCTATTTAGATTTTTACCGATATTGTGCAACAATTCATTAGTCTGCATTATAAGCGTCATGTTTGCAATAGTTGTGAGCAGATAATTGAAATCAATTATCTGACAATTTTACTAGTAACGGGTCCTTCCTTTTCCATTCTTTGTCTTATGCCTACTAATTAACAAATTAAATGTTTAAGCCCAATGGGCTCTTCAGCATTGTTTTTAGTGTTTTCTATGTTAAATGTTTCTAGTGTGTTTGAAGTTTTCAATTATTTATCAGATCAACCCTTGGGGTAATGTTAGTTAAAATTTGGGATAGGGGTGGGGAACCAGATTTCGGATGATCTGATGATCCGCTGTCAGGCAGAGTGTCCTGTACCTCAGATGTTCTTGTCCTCAGAGAGGATCCTGAGGAACTTTCTGAGACACGTTGAAGCTTCAGGTGATGTGTTTTGCACAAATATCCCAGATTGTCATACGATGACTGGAAGCATGATTTGCTTGTAGACAGCAAGCTTGTTTTTCAGGGATAATATAGACCTTCTGTTGGTCAATGGGTACAGTAGCTTCAACAGAACGTCACACTTTTTGACAGTTTTGTCAACCTGTTTCCTGAGAATAAGTTTTGCTGTTTATGGTAATGCTAAGATTGACAGCTGATTTGGCCCATTCCACCGTTGTGTTGTTTGAGGCTAATTTTACAATCTTCTGGCGGAACAAGTCTGGAGAGAGTTGGAGTGTGGGAAAAGTATAACCTGGGTCTTCACCCCGTGGATACAGATCTTCCATTTGGTGGAGAGAACATTCAGGCATCGGTGCAGTTTCGCTGTAAGCGCTCTTGTTACCCTACCATTGTGGACGACTGCTGTATCATCGGCAAACAACGACAGAGATCAATTTCATGGAGTGGAGGTATGTCCAAGGTGAATGGGTTGTACAGAAGTGGACCTAGTATACTTCCCTGCGGAACACCGGCGGAAATCTCCTGTGCATCGGAAACTGTACACCTTGCAGCGAAACACGGAATGTCCTGTCCGACAGATATTTTTCAAAGAAACGACAGAGATCCTATCATAGGAAGCGTAGTATATGTTTGGCTTTTACGCAAGCCATCATGCCACGCACTTTATCGGTATCGAAAAGTGCCATGGCAGATGATTGCGCAACAAACTTGTTCCGGATGTTGGTTACTCGGTTAAGTTGGTGCACTGTTTAGCAACCACGTTGGAATCCGGGTGCTCGCGGAGCCAGGTGTTAGCTCGTCGGCAGACGAGAGAAGTCAACGGTGGATCGCTTTTAAAACAGTTTCGATACTCTTGAAAGCATGCTATTGGGCCTATAGCTTTTGGAACATGAAGGATCTTTCCCAGGTTTCTGGATGGGGATGACTTTGGCTGACTTCAACTCGAAGTAGCCAAGTCGGAGGCATAACAATCCAATCGATTCTTCGGACATTTTTACATTAGTACAGTGCAAGTGAGAGCAATATTACTATCGCCAATCTTCCGATCCACATATGAGTTTATGCATGTGTGAGGAGAATCGGATAAAATGGACCACTTCCTGCGCATTCGATCAAAGTAAAACTTGTTCTCTACAGTTCTTCATCTTGTTTTGCAAATTTACAGTGCATTTGGGTTTAATATAGTAGCACCAAGTTTAGTTTTCGTGTAATAATTCTAGTTTACATCCAAGGAGGGGGAGAAATGGGCAAAATGGGACACTTACTGTGGTCAACCCTAAATGACACCAACACCATTGGATTCCCCGCATTGTTTCGCAATGGGATTTTGGATCATTTTTGCCCCTATGCATTGGTTGAAAACCATCGGCCAGGTGGTTATAGAACTTTGGGCTCCTGTTGCTTGAGCTCCAAGTTCATGACGCTAACGAAACCTGGGGCCTTCATGTTCTTTGAGCCTTTGATATAGGTCAACACTTCGTCAGGTGAGATCTCCAACTCTCTCGAGAAGTTGTTGGAACTTAGCTGGATGTTGTTTACAAGCTCACTAACGGCAGCCTCGTGCGGAGTGACGATGTTTTGTCCAAGATTGTGAGTGCTGACGGAATGTCGACCTATCTCAACAGCTTGTTATTGATCGTCGATCAGTTCGGACGCGTTTTAAATCGCTCGCGACCACGCGCGTTTTCATTATTTTATTTTGCTTACTTTTCATTTTGTTCTGTGTGCTACTTGCCGGTGCCATAATGAGTCAAATTAATTGTGAAGTGTGCTTGCTAGACTCGTCTGTCGACGCGGTTATGTGGACGTGTATTGGATGTTCACGAAAATTTCACGCCGCCTGTGTGGGAGTGGTAGTACCCCGAGGCTCACTTCGAAACGTGAAAAAAGACAAAAAAGCTGTTGACCCGTCGTCGTTTCTGCTACCATGTTGTGGATCATGTCAAACTCTGGTGACTGCAACTTTTGATTTCAACGTTCTTGCAGAACAACAAATGCACCTGGCTAAGCAAATTAATGAAAACACAGAGGTTATGCACCGACTTGCTCTCCACCAAGAAAAACCAAATGTTGTTTCGGAAGCTATTGAAGGTATGGAAGCTATTCTCACTAGCATAAAAGTGAGTTGTCCTCAATAAATAAGGTGGCATCGGTGGTACGTAACAATTGCAACGCTGACACTTTTGAATCAAGCGTGCAACATATGAATGAAGCACTCGGCGGCAAAATAGCGCAAAAACTGGAGCAGGTTTTTAATAAATTGGAAGATCAACTTTCGTCAATACAACTAAACATAGTTGAAGTTGTAACAAAGGAATTCCCGGGAGCGGCAATCCTTAACGAAGTAAAATATTTATCGCGATCAGTGGCTGCCTTGCAACTTCCTGAACCTGCAACAATTAACAACAGCCATCAGCTCTCTCTTGCTGATGAGCTAGCTCAAGATCTTGCACTCGCTAGATCTTATGTCGACGAACCCTTAGAAGGCAGTTCTGGCTGGCGTCAACTAGGTGCCAAAAATGTATGGAGAGCTGATTGGTCAGCCTATGATTTGCGTCAACTGCGTCGACGACAGCAGAAAATAGGTGCTCAAAAATCCTGCAACCGTAGAAAGCGAAACAGGACGAACTTCAACAATAACAACAGCAACAACAACAACAACAACAACACAACAATAATAATAACCGCAACACGAGGAACTTCAACAATAACAACAGCAACAACCACAACAATAATAATAACTGGAACTGGAGGAACTCTAACAATAACAACAGTAATAACAACAACAACAACAACAGCAACAACCACAACAATAATAATAACCGCAACAGGAGGAATCAACAATAACAATAACAACAGCAATAACAACAACAACAACAATAACAACAAAACAACAACAACAACAATAGCAACATCAACAACAACAACAACACACAATAATAATAACCGCAACACGAGGAACTTCAACAATAACAGCAAGCAACAACAACAACAACAACAACAACAACAACAACAACAGCAACAACAACAACAATAACAACAACAACAACAACAACAACCGCAACAGTAATAATAACCGCAACTGGAGGAATCTCTAACAATAACAGCAGCAACAACAACAACAACAACAACAACAGCAACACAGCCACGACAATAATAATAACCGCAACACGAGGAACTTCAATAATAATAACAACAGCAACAATAACAGCAGCAACAATAACAACAGCAACAACAACAACAACAACAACAACAACAACAACGTCAACAGCAATAACAACAACCACAGCATCAACCATAGTCACAACTGCAACAATCTCAGCAACAATAACATCACCAACAACCTCAGAAGTCACCGAGCAGCTCCACCGGAGTATATACTAAGTCCTGCCCTGCGGAGCTCTTTCTCCGCAGCACTGCGTCCTGCTCCTGTGAGCGGCCGTGTTTTCGCACGACCTGACGCACTCTACAGAGGTAGAATATAACGAACCGGACGCGCCCGGTAATGTATCTATAGTTTTAAATAATGACGTACTTCGATCAATTTCTCCACAATTACCTTCCACCGAAATTCTGGTGTATTGCCAGAATTTCAATCGCATGAAAAGTGCAGCAAAAATGAATGTTATACATAAAAATATTTTAGGTTCCAATTTTTCGATTATCCTGGGTACCGAAACAAGCTGGAATAATAGTATTAAAAGTGAAGAAATTTTTGGAAGTGATTATAATGTTTTTAGGGATGACCGGGATTTACTTTTAACACAAAGATTGTCTGGCGGAGGAGTTCTCATTGCAGTTTCATCAAATTTTAGTTCAGAACTCCTGGTTTCATCTAAATTTAAAGAATTTGAGCATGTATGGGTGAAAACACATATTGCTGGTGAAACTCATATTTTTGCAACAGTATATTTTCCACCAGATCAAGCTTGTAGAGTCAACATACGAATTATTCTTTCAAGCAGCTGAAGAAACTATAACTCAATTTCCTCCTGAATATAAAATTCATATATATGGCGATTTTAATCAGCGCAATGCAGATTTTATTCCTGACTCGGAAAATGAGAGTATTTTACTTCCTGTCGTTGGTGATAACAGAAACTATTGCATTTCATTTTGAGAAAATTGCGTTTTAGGGCTTAACCAAATTAACCACGTGAAAAATCAACAAAATTGCTACTTGGATTTTCTATTAACAAATACACAAGAGGATTTCTGTGTTAGTGAATCTCTTTATCCTTTATGGAAGAATGAGGCGTTTCACACAGCAATCGAGTTTTCTGTATTTGTACATAAAAAACAAAATCCGAATGAATTTGATTATGAAAACGTCTTTGATTACAAGAAAGCCAATTATGACAATATTAAGTGTAAATTGAAAAACACAGACTGGCAAAAGGTCTTAAAGTATCAAAAATAATGTTGACTGTGCAGTAGAGACATTTCATAAATTGTTACTGGAAATAGTTCAGGAAGAAGTTCCACTCACAAAAAAAAGACGAAAGTAATGCTTCTAAAAAACCAATTTGGTTCAACAAACAAATCACTAATTTGAAAAATCGGAAACAAAAGGCTCACAAAATTTACAGAAATCACAATAATCAAGCTAATTTGGAAAGGTATCTGAATATCTGTGATCAACTTAACTTAGCTATAACCTCCTACCATTATCGGAGTATAAAGGTGATACGGTCAAAAATTTGGTCAAGGGAAAACGCGTGTAAATCGGTGAAATCGTTTATTTAAAAAATCAAATTAAATTTCTTTTCAAGTTCAATTAGTATAAAATTCAGGAAAAATATTCAGTTGGGCTTCCGCTTTTCCAAATCCAATTGCCGGGCCTTACGCTTGACCCCTGCCATCAGATTTTGTACAGCCACCTTGTCCACCTTCTTCGCCGCAGAAAGCCAGTTTGCCTTGAACTGCTGCTCGTCCTATAGCAGTTTTTGGTCTTCTTTAGGTTCCGGCATGACAATAGCCCAGTATTTCTCAATTGGGCGGAGCTCTGGCGTGTTGGGAGGGTTCTTGTCCTTGGGAACCACCTGCACGTTGTTGGCGGCGTACCACTCCATAGCCTTTTTACCGTAATGGCAAGATGCCAAATCCGGCCAAAACAGTACGGAACAACCGTGTTTCTTCAGGAAAAGGCAGCAGACAGTTTATTCAAACACTCTTTCACGTAAATTTCTTGGTTGACAGTCCCGGAAGCTATGAAACTGCTTCTTTTCAAGCCACAGGTACAGATGGCTTGCCAAACCAGATATTTCTTTGCGAACTTTGACAGTTTCGTATGGCCTGAAAATATCTGCTACCTTTGCCCTTCCTTTTGCCGTATAAAACTCCTGTCCCGAAGCTGCTTGTAGTCGGCTTTGACGTAGAGTTTCGTCGTCCATTACCACGCAGTCAAACTTCGTCAGCATCGTCGTGTACAGCCTCCGGGATCGCGCTTTGGCCGTCGTATTTTGTTTATCATCGCGATTTGGAGTCACTACCTTCTTGTAAGTCGATAGTCCGGCTTCGTTTTTGGCTCGATGCACGGTTGTGAGACGATACACCCAGCTTGTTCGCGGTATCTCGGAGAGATAGGTTAGGGTTTCGCTTGAAACTACCGGCAACTCTCTTTGTCGTCCTCAGCGGCTTCCGGTTTTCGATTTCCCCCGATGACGCTGTCGACAAACGTTCCCCAAACACGTTAATTACATTTGTTACGGTTGATTTGGCAACTTTTAGTGATTTTGCCAACTTTGCATGCGAGTAGCTCGGATTTTCGCGATGCGCGAGCAAAATTTTGATACGCTGCTCTTCTTGCTTGGACGGCATTTTGACAACTGAAGAGTGAATTCCAAAATCAAAATAGGAGCAACATTCTACACACACACACACCTTCAAAATGAGGGGTGTTCAGGTTTTTCAAATGCAAAATTGAAAGAAATACGTCAAGTTGATATTGACCAAATTTTGACCGTATCGCCCTTTAATACAAAGACTGAAAGTGAGATTAGGTCATGTCCGCAAAATTTCTTCAATTACGTTAAAACTAAGTCTAAATCATGCAACTTTCCAACTAATATGACATTGGACGAAAAAGTAGGAGATAATTCAGAAGATATTTGTAATCTTTTTGCTACATTTTTTCAAGAAACCTACACTAAATTTTCGGATAATGATCGTGACTTAGAATATTTCTCATACTTTCCTGACTTTCCAAGGGATATTGGGGTCAGTAGCATCTTCGTACAAGACATTCTTACTGGTCTTAAACAATTAGATGCCAATAAAGGCCCAGGACCTGACGGACTTCCACCAGTATTCATAAAAAATCTAGCAAGTGAACTTACAACTCCTTTATTTTGGCTGTTCAATAAGTCACTGGAAAGTGGTGAATTTCGAAAGAATGGAAAAAGTCTTTCCTAATTCCAATTTATAAATCTGGCAACAAATCCGATATTCGAAATTATCGTGGCATTGCCATAATATCATGCCTTCCAAAACTTTTCGAATCGATTATAAATAAAAATGTATTTAGCCAAGTTAAAAATAGAATAACTACTGCACAACATGGCTTTTTCAAAGGACGTTCAACAGCTACGAATTTGCTGGAATTCGTCAATTTCTCATTAAATGCAATGGATAAAGGTAATCACGTGGAAGCTCTTTACACCGACTTCAGCAAAGCGTTTGATAGATTAGATATTCCAATGCTGATTTTCAAGCTTGAAAAGATGGGATTTGAGATGAAACTACTTAACTGGATTGAGTCTTATTTAACTGATCGTCAGCAAATTGTAAAGTTTAACAATAAAATGTCTATTCCAATCCAAGTCACATCAGGGGTTCCTCAAGGTTCACATTTAGGACCTCTTCTTTTCATCTTATACGTCAATGACATATCACTTATTTTAAAAAAACTTAATTTTCTCATATATGCGGATGACATAAAGCTGTACCTAGAAATTAAGAACGATAATGACATTAATGTATTTCGTAATGAAATTCAAATCTTCCATACATGGTGCTGCAAAAGTCTATTGAAACTAAATGTTAAAAAATGTAATCTTATTACGTACAGCAGAAAACAAAGCACACCAAATGTTCAAGTCATATTAGGAAATGAAATTGTCCAAAAATGCGATAAGATAAGAGACTTAGGGATTATTCTAGACTCAAAACTTACATTTGTAGATCATTATAACACGATAATCCATAGAGCAGGCAATATGCTTAATTTTATAAAACGTTTTGGATACCACTTTCAAGATCCTTATACAATTAAAACTCTTTATGTTGCTTATGTGCGGTCAATATTAGAATATTGTAGTATTGTTTGGTCCCCCTATATAAAAAACATGAAGAAAGAATAGAGTCAATTCAAAAACAGTTTTTATTATATGCACTACGCAGGCTAGGATGGACAGCTTTACCACTACCAGCATATGAGGCACGTTGTATGCTGATCAATATTCAAACTTTGAAAGAACGTAGGGATTTTGCAAAAGTTTTGTTTGTAAACGATTTGGTATCACATCGCATTGACTCAACTGATTTTTTATCAAAGCTAAATTTTTATGCTCCAACTCGACAATTACGTAATCGTAATCTATTCGCGGCTGATCGTCACCGTACTGATTATGCTAAATTTGGACCGCTGAACAGCATGATGACTCTCTATAATCAGTATAGTGAAATGTGCGACTTTAATCATTCTAAGAAAAAATTGCAAAAATATTTAAAAAATCAGCGAATTAACACAAGATAGCATTTAAGTTCAGTTTAAGGAAGTAAACATGTAATTATCTATGTAGTTTGTATTGGTCTACTTTGTTTGACGTCAAATAAATAAATAAATTTCTCTGCAGGAGTTATTAAGCGATCCTTGGAGCAATTTCTGTCAAGTGGGATCAACGGTGGAATGGGTCTTGGCTTGTCAATGCCCTTCCTGTTAAGGAAGTCAATATCTTTGTTCTGAATGGAACAAGCATTCCGATGAACCTTCCTTGTGCATTGGGGTCGTTTTTGACCAATCAACACCTCAAAAAAGCTCTAACGGCTAAACGGAATAAACTAAGGATTTAAATTTTTTGACTTTAACTAATTTTTGAAAACGAATATAAAGGGTGATACGGTCAAAATTTGGTCAAGGGAAAACGCGTGTAAATCGGTGAAATCGTTAATTTAAAAAATCAAATTAATTTTTTTTTTCAAGTTCAATTAGTATAAAATTCAGGAAAAATATTCAGTTAGGCTTCCGCTTTTCCAAATCCGAATTGCCAAGCCTTACGCTTGACCCCTGCCATCAGATTTTGTACAGCCACCTTGTCCACCTTCTTCGCCGCAGAAAGCCAGTTTGCCTTGAACTGCTGCTCGTCCTTAGCAGTTTTTTTGGTCTTCTTTAGGTTCCGCTTGACAATAGCCCAGTATTTCTCAATTGGGCGGAGCTCTGGCGTGTTGGGAGGGTTCTTGTCCTTGGGAACCACCTGCACGTTGTTGGCGGCGTACCACCTACTGGCCTTTTTACCGTAATGGCAAGATGCCAAATCCGGCCAAAACAGTACGGAACAACCGTGTTTCTTCAGGAAAGGCAGCAGACGTTTATTCAAACACTCTTTCACGTAAATTTCTTGGTTGACAGTCCCGGAAGCTATGAAAATGCTGCTTTTCAAGCCACAGGTACAGATGGTTTGCCAAACCAGATATTTCTTTGCGAACTTTGACAGTTTCGTGTGCTTGAAAATATCTGCTACCTTTCCCTTCCTTTTGCCGTATAAAACTCCTGTCCCGGAAGCTGCTTGTAGTCGGCTTTGACGTAGGTTTCGTCGTCCATTACCACGCAGTCAAACTTCGTCAGCATCGTCGTGTACAGCCTCCGGGATCGCGCTTTGGCCGTCGTATTTTGTTTATCATCGCGATTTGGAGTCACTACCTTCTTGTAAGTCGATAGTCCGGCTCGTTTTTTGGCTCGATGCACGGTTGTAGACGATACACCCAGCTTATTTGCGGCATCTCGGAGAGATAGGTTAGGGTTTTGCTTGAAACTACCGGCAACTCTCTTGGTCGTCTCAGCGGCTTCCGGTTTTCGATTTACCCCCGATCCAGACTTCCTGGCTGTCGACAAACGTTCCCCAAACACTTTAATTACATTTGTAACGGTTGATTTGGCAACTTTTAGCGATTTTGCCAACTTTGCGTGCGAGTAGCTTCGGATTTTTCGCGATGCGCGAGCAAAATTTTGATACGCTGCTCTTCTTGCTTGGACGGCATTTTGACAACTGAAGAGTGAATTCCAAAATCAAAATAGGAGCAACATTCTACACACACACACACACCTTCAAAATGAGGGGTGTTCAGGTTTTTTAAATGCAAAATTGAAAGAAATACGTCAAGTTGATAT
Organism: Aedes japonicus; assembly: GCA_034211315.2. NCBI lineage: Eukaryota > Metazoa > Arthropoda > Insecta > Diptera > Culicidae > Aedes > Aedes japonicus. Next base: position 25,108 of record JASCZW010004959.1, read on the forward strand.
TGACCAAATTTTGACCGTATCGCCCTTTAGTTTGGGCAGTTACAGCTTTCCGTGACCTCTAGAAGTGACGCTACAAAAAAAAGGTACTGTTTGGACAACGTCGATAATTCGTTCCCTTACCCTAACCACTGGACCGCTTCAGCTAGACAATAAGAGATCAATAAAAACAGTATTTCATATGCCCCCGCCATGGCAGGACGGCCGAAACAATCGGTGTTGTTTCTTTCATTTCTTTCGAATATCGTAAACACAACGTAGATCCCCGCCCGTGCGCGATCATATGTTGCCGTGACCAGGATATTGGTCGTGCCACGTGGTTAGCTATTTAGCGGGCGCTGCCATCTTGGATGCTGGCTTATTTTTCGAACGTTCTGGAGATCTGGCTGCTGCTGCTGCTTGTATGAATACAAGGCTCGAATTCTCGAGCGGAAGGTAAAGACCTGTCCACTTCGATTTTGCTGCCTCCACAGGTACGCTTTAGATCTTTTTCTCTCTCCCTGCATGCATCGGTTGGTCCTGCACCACATCAACCATCGTTGATCCTGAGTGTGGCGTGGAAGCTGACCTCCGAGCGACCATTTTGCCATTGACGTCCGAGTACAATTGGGCCATTGTTCGCTGTGGCGTCCCTAGCCGTGGTGAATACCGTATCCTATAGCTTTCTGCTGTGGCATTCAATGTCTTACTGGATAATTTCTTGACCGGACCGTACACACTTAGAAGATTTTACAGTATTCGGTAATTTTTTACCGAACTTTCAACAGCTGAACGTTCGGTAATTCGATTTACCGGATTTTGGTGAAATTTTACAGTATTCCGGTACAAAAACTACCGAAGCTTGTCAAATTTTACCGAAGTCCGTTAAATCGGATTACCGAACTGTTCAGCTGTTGAAAGTTCGGTAAAAAGTTACCGAATACTGTAAAATTTTCTAAGTGTGTATACTACCCGACAATTTCCTGAAGATTCCGTGGCGATATCGCGTGTTAGAAGTTTACTGCTGTGGTGTCCCTAGCCTCGCACCGCACCCGGCTTGGCTACTGCCGAGTGAGTACTGCTGCTGTGTCTGCTGATCGACCAACTTGATAATCCGCAGAGGACCACCAAGCGTCTTTTCGGCCGTTTCTCCGATCCTGGTCACGGCACCAATACACGTAAGCAACTTAACAGAAAAACTTTAACCAACGGCACAGTGGTGTTCCAGTAGTATAAACGTACTGTCTTGTACCCACCGAGCTGGCACGCTGCCTCTCGGTGGTAATAAATTATCATCGTCAAAGTAGTCCGTTTGTTCTCGTTTGTCGTCTCTCATAAAACAAGTTAAATCACAACGTAGGGCCTGGTCTCACCCTGGACGAAACAGGTACACATAGTGCATTCAGGGTCAATAATGACCAAGACTTTCGGTCTTAGTGTTCGGATATCAGTATTCAAAAGCCTAAATTTTGAACTATCAAACGGTACAAACACTTGGAGTTTCAAAACTATCTTCTTTAGGTCCAACCGGAACCGGTTCCAGAGAATCTGGATGTGTCCAAATCCTCCGGTTGGTCTATGGCATGATGGTTTTGAAGATCGGCCTTCGAAATCACGAAATCAAATTGTACTCTTTCGATGCAGAACCGGTTCTGGGTTCCTATGTGCCCAGTATGGCCAGTTTAAAAAACAGGCCGGAATGTCGTTCTAAGAATCCATACCCTTTATTTGAGACCAAGATATATAAAATCGGTTTAAAAAAACAATTGGGAACGAAACAAAGTCTTGGGTCATTTTTGATCCAAAATGCACTATGTAGGAATTTTTCCTAATACATAAGAAAGGTTAGGAATGCTGATGCTGGATTTACGGTCTATTCTTAAAAATGAATGTCATCGTAACGGATGTGGCAGCCTTGGGCTGTTCTTCCTTCGTGTGGCAGGAACGTAGTCAACGGTAGAATTCTGGAACGAGCTCGACCATTTGCTCCAAACCCTAGAGCTGTAAATCTGCAGGTGGTTGCGTGGACGTACGGCAACCTGGATTGCACAAGCCGGGAAAAGGAGCTGGCGTTGGTGGCGGTGGCTACCGTGAATCGTTGCTGAACGGAGGCGGATGGGCGGTTGGCATAGCGGTGATTCAATTAGATCAACGGTAGGTTTGGGACTTGGTATCGGAGCGTCACTTTTGGGGGGTACCTTCGTTCATCGGTGCACAATCCTTGGTCGTGGGTGTTACGACTCACTAGCCACACCGCGGCTCCATGTGGCAGTTTAGGGTTCCGTGGCCAAACACAGGCCACACTGCGTCACGTCGTGTTGCTCCGGGCGATACCGGTCTCTCTCGACAATGACGTTGAAGAGATCTCGTTTTCATCAGGTCCGCCATCGTGACGGAACTCTTCTCCAGGTGGAACAGGTAGAGTTGGTCCTGATGATTTCGCTGTTGCTGTCGTCTGATTAGGAACACCTTCAGTGGTTTCAGAGCCGAGGATGATGTTTTGCATTTCCACAGACGATCTCAGATGTTTGCTTCCTAGGTAAAGTTGGCCAAGGTAAAGCCTGTCACCTTAAAATGTCGGACAATGAAATAATGGCAGCGAAAAACATTTACACATAATTCATCAAAATCGATTGTTTATTTCACAATAATTGAGTGTTATCTTCATTCATAACAGTAGATTACGATGTTAATCCTTCTTTCTGGAAAATTCTCGAACTTCCTTTGGTAAACTCGTCATTAAGTTCCGTGCGGTATCATCAGATTCGTTCGTCATGACGATTCTCCACCTTCTCTTAAAATCATCGGTAGCCATTTGCTTTCGTCTTAGTTTCGAAGAGCTTCCACTTAACTAGAGCCCAATACTGCTCTTTTGGGCGAAATTTGGTGAATTGGCTGTTTTTGGCACGTAATTGACCTCTAGTGTCTTATACCATTCCAGGACAAATTTCACATAGTGACAAGTGGCCAAATCAGACCAAAACAGAGCTGGAGAGTCGTGACTTCTGATAAACGGTAGCAACCACTCTTGGTAGCAAACGCAACCGTGCGTTTGCGCTCTTGCACTTGATTCGACGCCATTTTACAGAATGTAACAAGAATGTCATCATGTTGTGCCACGAAATAAAGTCGAGAGTTGGAAGTAGGTGAAATGTTTTAGTGATTCATGAAATAATTCAAAATCTACACTGAAAGAAAAGTGTCCGGACTTTAACGTAGACAGGCTTTAGGAGTAACTTTATTATTTATCCCCAAAGCTGCGATTTTCTTCAGCTGGAAGCTCGGCAGCAATCGGTAGTAGATGACAACTTCTCCTTCTCCTACTCCTTAGGTGGAACCTCACAAGCTGGGGTTTGGGAAGATAGATATTGATTTCCGGCTTCGGGTTGGTTCCAGTGATGATGGCGATGTCGGCTTTCTTGGTATAAAGAAAATTTGGCATGAGTTTTGTTTCTCAAAGAGCAAGCGTACCAATTGAGGACGCTGATAACCGGGTCATGTATGTTTGCAGGATGGTGATTACCTTAGCCACGAGAGTGGTTTGTGCTTCCGATGAAAATGGTGAGTTATCAGTTATTCCTGGCTAGTCCTAGTGGAAGAGTGGCCAGCGGTTGTCGACTTATGCTCTCTAGAGGGTTAGTCACACCAAAAGTTGATGGGATTGAAGCAGCTGCTGCAGCAAAGCGATTGTAAAATTAGCGGAGGCACTGGAATTGAACAACATTGGGTGCTGGTAAGCAAGTTCACCTCGTTGCTCGCATGCCCTCGCTAGAGGCCTTCTGCTAGTTGCGAAGTGGGCAGTAACAAAATTTGCTCAGCCTGGATTCGAGGGATGGTTTCCGTGGGGTAAACATATGGACAAGAAATTTTAAATAAAATCATTTTATTCTACAAGAGCAAAGAGTCAGTCTTCAGATTATAGTTAAACTTATTATTTACTCATTATTGATTACAAAATTATCGTTTGCATCCAATTTAAGCACACAGAATTAACGCTTTTTTTTTATTTATAATATTTTGTTTGAACAAAAACTTGAGTTTATATATTTCAAATTTTCATTCTTAACAAACAAATCCAATACTCGTTTTAAATAGATATATGAGAAATAACTTATTTTTGGTAATATTAACACTCTTTTACTTGTATTTTTTTGGCATCGTGCACACGTTTCTATTTGTTTTCAATTATTTGTTTCTTTTTGTCTTTTCCTATTACAATTGATAAAATTATCCATAACAGCTTGAAAGTGCTATGGTAAAGTGTCTAACTTCTCAAGTTCTTGTTCTTGATGATGATGATGATGATGATGCATTACTACCACCTATTGTGGCAAGAAAACTTGCCATAGCAGTGGAATAATATGAAAACCGTTTTGATCAGGATTATATTGTTAATTGTGATCATCATGCTTCTGTATGAAGGGCCAAAAACGTTTGGGCGGGCCCGTAAGCAGAGACACTTACCTGAAACCCGCGAATATAGGGAAGAGAATCTCCTTCCTAAAGCAAGTTCACACCCACAGCACTAGAATCGAGCCCTCGATTGACAGAATAGATGGGGCCGAAGAGCCCGTCCACATTCTGCGATATGTGAACAATACGGAGGAAGCAGTCCCATGCTCCCTATCCAAATCGTTTCACTTGTGTGTCCTGATGGTCCCTTCCACTCCCCGTTTTATATCATGTCATGGATATTTAGTATATTTTGTCGTGCTCATATCATTCTTGACCTTGTGTAGAGATATATGGCTGAAAGTAAAGTTTGTTAGGGTTACCTTTCTTTACTTATTGCTCTGTGTAGTCTTGATGTTTCTGCTTTTGAAGAGCTGACATTAGTCGAAGGCCCATTTAGTTATATGGCCTATGCACGATGTAATATGGTATTGCTCGCGGTCATAGGATAGGGAAGAGAACAGGAGAAAGAAAGGAAAGTATTAGTTATTGGTAACATGCTACACGGAGACAAATCCGTTTCTGTTTTTATGAATAAAAAATCATGAAACTAACTCTTATCTGAGTTTATGAATCCATATTTCTTATTCATGCTTTCAGGACCGATGCGAGTCATGAACTTTGGAAGAATTGTTTTGCTTCTAATCTTTAGTTTTGTAATCATCTTCATAAATCAAAAATCTATTCGAGAATAACAATAGTGTAGTAAGTACATCCACCAGGTCCTATCACCGCTCTTCACATCCACACTAGGTTCCAATCCCGATGTTGGTTTTTTTTTTACATTCAGAGTCGATAAAGTAGATTTGCCAGATTCATGAATAATGTTTTTAGCATCAGGAATTCAGCTCATGGTTTTAACCCGATCAAATCATGATTTCATTGCGGTGGAAAAATAGTTCATGATATCAGGAATATTGTTCATGGTGTATATTCATAACACAATAACATAACATATGCATGAAATCATGACCTGTTTTTCTCATTTGGAAGAACAAATTATTTCCCGTGTATGCGCAAGTGACATTTTCATGGTGATATTCTCACAACGGCCGTTCAGAATGGTCGACAGATGGATATGAGAGATCATTCCCGATGAGTTTCCACTGGTTTACTCAATTCCATCACGTTTATTTATAGAAAACAAGAAACATTTTCCCACATCGCATCGTCAAGTGATCATTGAAAGCTGTTCATTTTGGTTCAGGCACTTTTGATCGTTGCTGAAATCTGCCGCGACCAACTCGATAAAACGCGCCCATACCCCTTTCTGAACCGAATGGCAGGGCCTAACTTTTCAAGAGATTGTTACTAATAAACCCTTGTTTTATTCGACAACCGTCTCATCGCAACTATTTGTTACACAATTGTTCTATTGTTGACGGTTTTCGCGCCAACTCCAACAAATGTTGGCAGCACCTTCTTGGATTACAACGAAACTTTCTCGGTATGTAGACCATGACTAGATAAGCCACTTTGCATACTTAGTTTTTTCATATTTTTTTTCTAGACTGTCTCTTGAGAAGGGCTAAATTTTACCAAAATGTTTCTACCCCTTTTCTTACCTAATACTAGGTAAGGCTATTTAGTAGAATCGAACTACCTAATCGAAAGAAACGAATCAAGAGTTGTGCCTAAACCAACGTGTTACTTCTCTTTGCGAAAAGTTATTAAAAGCAGTTCAGAAAAGTGTCATAATGGACCAATCATGTAAATCAAAATTCAACAGATTCCAGTGCTGTGCAAAAATAAACAATCCAAAGTGAAACCTTTATGACCTACGTACCATGTCATCAAGGATAATAGACAAAATTCATTCCATGGGATATACCCATGAAATCGACGAATCGATGATTTGGAGTATGTCGGCTTGATAAGTACAATAGAGGTCCAAATGAAAACGCGATCGGATGGAAACGACGAAACCATGCAACTATCAATTAGTGGGCAACAATATCATGATGATCCAGAACCGTCAACGAGTGGTCAACAAATCCAACATGAGTATGGTAGGTTAACCTTCAACATGTTAACTTCTTTTATAAACTTTCCACTGCATTCATTATTGTAATTTTAACCTTTTTTATCTTACAGATATGGTACCATCAATTTCATTATTGGAGTCAATCCGGTCAACAGATCAACTACAGGGTCCATATGATGTTGATAAGTTTAATACCATTGCTGAAACATTGAATTTATCGCCAATCTCATCTAGAAACATAGACGTGGCTGGATAGCTCAGTGGTTATCCGTTCTGCTTACTGAGTAGATGGTCGGGAGTTCAATCCAAGGCCCGCCCCCTTCCCCCTTCCTAGTCATTTGTCACTTGCCTCTTTCTATCACCACTAGTTTTAAAATAAAAAGCAGTCAACTTGCGCTTTCATTGATCGCATCACTTACTACCACAGTGATTCCATGATCTAAAAATAACCTGCCTCACTAACACAAAAACTATCCTTCACACGGTCTGTAACCAACGATTGTCAAACTAATCATCCTTCGTCCCCCTCCCCAAAGACCGTGAGGACGTGGCCGGCGCCGGTACTGATCTATAAATAGAATTAGTGAACAAAAGTTGTACATTGAAGATGCAAAGCTACTCTCAAGCTCCATCTGTGTGGTTCTCTGTGCAATTACACTGTTCTGATCGGAAATGGAGTAGCAACTACGCTACGCACGGTCTTTCTTGATTTAAAAAAAAATCTCATCTAGAAACATGAGAAGTATGGAATATCGCATAAACAAATCATTGCAGATTACGAAAGCAATGCGATAAAATATCTTCGGAATAGATTCAACGGATGTTGGCAAAGTGGAGAGGCGTATGACGAGGTAACTATGCAGTTATAAATGAGAAGTTCGATCACCATACAACTGACAGAAGCGAACAGATTAAAAAACTATCTGTACTTCCTAAGCCTTGGTCGGTAAATAAAATTGTAAGAGAGTTTAACGCACCAATGTAATGTGTATATGATGAGGCGGGTAAAGGATCTTGTTGATGAACATGATATTTTTTGTACTACCGAAAAAAGGGGGCATGGTATTGATGACAATACAAAACAATTCGAATTATGGATTATGGAAATACCAAACAACCCCACGAGAGTTATATACCTGGGCAGTTAAACAGACAGACAGAAATATCACCAAATTAAATTTCTTATCCACTGAATAGTACATTAAAATGCCAGAAGAACTCGAAGAAATATATAATAACGCCAAAACAATACCAGGCACTCCGAAATTCCACAGTTTTTTAGCTATTCCTGGTGACAAAGTAGAGGCAAAAAGGTATTCTAATTCAGGAGATGAACCAAACATATTTACCATGATCTGTAAAAAAAAATAGAAAAGAACGTGTTTAAAAATAGCTCTAAGACAAATATTTTAATATGTATATATGAGACTGTTCGCTAAAGCGAACGTACGTCGCATATCGTTTCAGAAAGCAACCGTCATCAATCATCATAAAATGCGCAATTGCCGACCAATCAGCGAGCGAGTTTTATTGTCGGTCAACAGATTGCCAAAATAGCGTCCCTGCAAGCGGTGCTGGTTGGTCAACCAATAACGAAGCTGTAATTTTTACCATTGTTGTTATTTTGTATAAGAGGAACCGAACCGACGAGTTCGGAATCAGTATTTTTGTAACAATAGAAGGAAATAAATCGGAAAGTAGAAAACGAAGTGCTTTTTTTCTTGATTGGTGACTCCCGAAGGCGATGATCATCCTGTAGCTGGAAGAAGCTAGTTCCTGAGCGACCATTGTGACGGATGTTTCTTCACAATACCTCTTGCTTTGTTTCCAAAGAGTTTTTTTTAAGAACTCACGTCCTTATCAGGACGTGGGCTTAGAATTTCTGAAAAGCAAAAGATTGAGAAGAACAGGCTGTTGCTGGTCATGTTGTGTCGTGTCATCGCTGGATGGTCCAATGTGTGGAGTGCAGAGCAACGACATAGTTGTTCTTCAGTCGTGCTTCATCCTTCCAACCTTGCGGTTGAGATGGTGGCTATGTCCATCAGAGACTTTGTAAATAAATGATTTTATTAACGTAACATTCAATACATATTCCGATCAAACATTAAAACCCTTCCAAATGATTGAATAAATAGGACAAAATCTCTTATTAAGTTGAGTTTCACTGGATTCTGGGATGGTTATGGCCTTCACTGGTTTAGTTTTTGATAACAAAATACACTGAAAAAAAATCAATGGGACATGAAAAAGTTTTTGTAAGAAAAACTTTGTTTCCTTAAAAGTGCCCATCTTGTGATGTATGAACGGTTGGTAGGAAACATAATTACCTATCTTGAGACAAAATTTCATCGACTCACAACCCCATCAAAGAGGGGTTTTTTTTAAATATCGACTTTGAATTTTTTTAATTGATTATTTTAGTGTAGGGATCATCTTGGTTTTTTTCTCAAAACATGACTTATATTGTAATAATCACCCATACAACACTTTTTTGTAGGAGTAGTCATTTTTTTATTAAACACATTTGAAAAAAAAATCGATAAAGAAAGTTTAGCCCATTTCAAAAGACAGCCTAGAAAAACTTTTTTGTAGGAGTTGTCATTTTTTTCTTAAACACATTTGAAAAAAAATCGATAAAGAAAGTTTAGCCCATTTCAAAAGATAGTCTAGAAAAAAAATTAAGAAACTAAGTATGCAAAGCGGCTTTCTAGTTATGGTCTACACACCCAAATAGTTTTGTTGTAATCTGAAGGGGTGCTGCCAACTCGGAATACGATTTGGGGCGAATATATATAATATACGCAGTACTCAGTGTGTTTATGTGAAAATATGTTAAAATGCCCATGTTGACATTTCCCCTACATTTTGAAATTAGCAACACACTCAGGAATCCCTATATCTTCAACACCATCCCTTGCCCCGTTCTGTGCACGTTCATTGGTGTGACATAAAGACACCCGGCTGGGAGGCGCAGGAAAATGGATGATGATAAAATTTAATGACTTTTGACCCGCATTGATCGGAGATGCCGACAACAACGCCGTCGACAACGTTGTGGGCGATGGAGGCACGAAAAAAGGTCGCCACCTTTGCACTAACCACTGAGTGTTACTACTTTACCTATCCTGAAAGAGAAGCCTCACCGAGCCCGACATTCGTTCGTCGAGACATGTGTGTGTGTGTGTAGATTCGGCCGTTCAGTTTTGGTTCAGGTTGCTGAGTTTTAGCACCTTTCCTGCTTGTTGAATGGTGGAGGGTTTGCGGGAGTGGTAACAAAGTAGCAAACATCATGACGACAGGATCTCGTCGTTGTTGTTAGGTAGCAATAACCATAACGATGATGTTGATTCAATCTAATCTCATCAAAAATTAAACATGAATAGAGGTTTTTCTTTTCGGGTATTGTCACCTTTGGTTGGCGTTGCCTTATGTTTACCACCCTCGGGTGGATTTTACTACTTTTTTTAACCTTTTGTCTGCCGCATGGGATCGATATGACCGTAGGCCGTTTTGAGATGTTAAAACTTTTTTAATTCAAGATGTCGGTTTTTTATTTTTAACTTTACTGGGTGCCATTTTGAGTTTTCCAAAAGCGAATGAATATGATGTTTTAATGTGTATTATACTTGATTCGACAGATAAGGGTTGTTTGCGTATTTTTATTACTGAATTTGACATTATTGGATGAGTTCATATATTTGTATATATTTGTATAATTTAACTATTGAAGTCGTGTTTCAATATGAACAACCGCCTCTAAAAAGGCAAGATAGTCAACATAAAACCTACGCCTTATCCAATTTGTTCTCAGACAAATTCAACCTTCGCTTATTTATTTAACAAAAGTTATTAGGATTTTATTGGTAATTTTTTTTATTGAGGGTAGATCATTGAAGAATGGGACACTTTCAAATGTTATTTTACGTTATTTTTAGTTTCAACAAATCAATCATCGGTATTTCGAAGAAATCCTCGCATTTGTCTGTTGAAGCCGTTGACTACTCTCTGCATCTTCAGTTTCCGCTTAATTATCGATTCCAAATGATCTAGTCTTTTAACATGGATCAATTACAGCATGTTTCGGAATAACTCTGCCTTTAGCCTTTTTTACTGGCTTCAAACGCTTTTCAAACCCATCGTAAGCGGCACGCACGATCTCGACATTTCTCTCCGAATTCAAAGAATAACGACTTGACTGAAGTTGACTCCTTCTGCTCGTTTATTTTTGACAACATGTATGACCACACAAAATATTTCAAGGGGTTCAAATCTGGTGAATTGGGAGGCCATTCAACCTTGGCCAAAAAGTCGGTCAAATTTGCCTGACACCAATTTTGGTCCAAATTTGCGGTATGAGAAGGCACTCCGTCCTGCTGAAACACGTAATCATCCTTCCCGTATATTCTATCTTAGCTTAGCTTCACGACATTCTGACATTCCATTTTATAATATACGCCTATCTCGATGAAAACAAGCTGTAACTTACCGGTTATCTGTGCGATTATGCTGCACACTGTAAATTCGTTGTGAATACGTGGTCCCTCAGAAAGAATGTTCCAGGTGTCTGTAGGAGGAGACATGCCTCAAGAGCACGAGCTGGAAAATGGAGTGCCACAAGGTCCGCTCCTATCCGTGAAGCTGTTCCTAATCGCCGAGCATCCAATCTTTCGGGCCAAACGGAGTCAGAATATTGTTGTACGTGAACGACAACTTTCTTGTGGTATTAGAAGTAAAAAGAAGGCCTTCATCCATCACAAGCTGCAGACCACTGTCAATGGCGTGGAAAAATGGGTGAAGAGCGTGGAATTCGTCATGTGACCTTCGAAGCTGCACATATTCTACTGCAATCCTCTGGAACAAATTATCCGGAGTCCTGTCTTGACCGCTTACGGCATTCATGCCGGATCTCGCGCCGTCGAAGCGAGGACATGTAAAGTTGCGATTTCCGCAACTCCCACCCACTCGGTGCCTGCGGAGGACTCTGCATGCCCATATTTGTGCAGGTATTGTCTAAAACAGCCGTGGCCTCACAATATCTACGTTAAGTGAAAGTTCACTTCACCGTGTCGCCTACCAGCCCACCCGGTTAATTCCGGGATTAGTCGATGCGAGACCGTTAACTCGACGTCTTCGATGGATTCGCCACATATCTCCTGGGTGATGTCGTCCACGAACCCGACCAACTTCACCCCGTTCGGGAACTCATGCCGTAGTACCTCATCGTGTTCCATAACACCGACCCAGAATCATACCTTGTGGGACGCCTGCGGTGATCTGGACACGTTTCCACGTTCCGACACATTTCGTATACCAGTACGCAATTCTGGAAGTAACTTCCGAGAATCTGGTACAGATTCCCAGGAACCTGAAGACGTTGGAGCAAGTCGGCGATTGCCACCCAACTGGCGCTATTGAATGCATTTCTCACGACAAGGTTGACCACTACCCAGGAGCGTACTCCTCGCCTCTTGCGCTTCTCTTTACGGACGCCAAACTGGTTATTAGATAGACCAACTATACCCTCCGTGTATTTTGTCAGTCTGTTGAGGATTACCCTCTCGTTACCCGCTGTATCCAACAGACATGTAGGTCTATATGTCGATGGATCTCCTGCTGGCTTCTCTGTTTTTGGTAGCAACACAAGGGTCTGAATTTTCCAGGCATCCGGGAAGACGCCCTCGTCCAAACACTTTTGCATCACCACCCTGAAAATTTCGGGATCCAGCAAGATAGCCGTCTTGATGGCCAGAATCGGAATACAATCCGGTCCCAGTGCTTTGTTCACCTTTAGCGACTTTTCTATCGCAATGAGCTCCTCGTTCGTCTCCGTCGCCTGCCACCCGTTGTGCCGTTGTCAATGCCCACGTGGTCACGGGTGCTCGACTGAGCCGTCCACTCTTCGATCGCTATGACAGCGTTAAGGTCTGAGATACTGGAGCGCTGGTCATGGGACAAATCTATGGCAGCGGGGGGCCATGGACTCGGGTGGTGGTTCGGAAAGAGCCCCCCAATCACCTGCAGCAGCTCTGGTGATTGCTCGGTTGGAGCCGCCGATTCCCTGGTTTTGGCCGTTACTACCTGATAGGCTTCACCCCACGTATTTGTATTGGCCTTCTGACACAGGACATTGAAGCAGGCTCACTTTCTGGCCTTTATCTCCCTCTCCAGTGCGGCCTTTGCGGTGACTAGCGCTCCTTCACGCTCGATTCTCTCGGCATTGGACCGCACTCTTTGCATCCTCCATCTTGCGGTGAGGCATTCGTTTCGGAGGTCGACGATCGACTCTGTCCACCAATATCCCGGCGATCTTCTAATCTTCGGTATGAGTTTCGCTGTAAGTGTCATAAAGAGTCGTTCGCAGCAAGGTTCCTGGGCTTCGCGTAAGTTTCCGTCCCCCTCAAGCGCCTATTTAAATGTCTCTACGTCAAAGTAGGACGTCTTCCATCTGCGGGCGAATAGAGTGGATGCTCCTCCTTCCGCACGCTGCCTTGTATTGTGGACAATACAATAACGATCCGCCAAGTGGTCGCTATGGGTGTAGCCATACTCCACCCTCCGATTGTTAAGCATTCCAGGACTGCTGAAGGTTACATCGATTTTCGGTTCCACTCCGTTTCTGTAGTAGGTACCCTTGGTTCTCCACGTTGGCTAGGTCCACATTGAGCCGGCTAGGCTAGGTCCACTCGAGCGCCCAAGCGTTGAAATCTCCCGCTATTACCAATGGGTTTAGGCCAGTTAGCTCAGTTGTCAGCCGATCGAGCATATTGGAAAACTGTTTGATCAACTATCTTGGCGGTGCGGAGCAGCTGCAGAAGAACACTCCTTTTACTTTTACAACCGCGAAGCCTTCGTTTGTTATAGACATAACCTCCTGAACCGGATACTTGCCTGTCGTCCATAATGCCACCATAGTGGACATGTCCGCAATCTAGTTTCCGTTGCTGGCTGGGACACGGTATGGGTCGGAGACTATGGCGATATCCGATGCCGACTCGCTAACTGTCTGACCTAGCAGTTGCTGGGTGGTCTCACAATGGTTCAGAATTAGTTGAATTACCTGCATTACTGTTGGTTCGTTGGAATATCCTTAGCGGCTGGGCACTAACACACCCCCCACCACCACCCACGATGTGCTTATGGTCAGGTTTCCCAGCGCACATGAAGCATTTGGGGGGACCTTTGCTATCCCTCGTCTTGTGGCTTGTGCTGGCCTTCTGCACATGTTGCTCCTATCTGGGCCTTTGCACTCCCAGAACATGTGCATCTGAAGCATGCCTTCGGTGGCTGGTGTAGGCTAAGTGGGCATATGGACCATCCCACCTTCACCTTCGCCACTTTCAACGCCGCGTCCGCGTTGACTGCCGCTGACCTCATGGTTGCCACCTGGGTCCTGAGTGGACTCTTCCGCAGACATATGTCTGCGGCAGCAACCTCGACCTTGCAGTGTTTCTTAAAAGCAGTGGAGATCTCGTCTATTTCGGTGATCTCATCCAGGTTCTTAAACTGGATCGTCACCTGTGAGACGAGGAGACGCGTACCTCCACCCCTTCACCTAAGGCCTGTCTTGCCAGGTCTCTGTACGCCGGGCCCTTTAGCACTGTTGTCTTCTTTAGCTCCAGGAGCATCTCTGTATGGCGCCTAGGCCTGCCAATTTAGCGTCCCCGTGCGTAACTTTCATGTCTTCGGAGTACTTTGAAGCCTTGGTCTTGACCATGAGGGCTTCTTCGCGGTTACGCTTACGGGCTACCTGTCGCTTATTTATTTCTTTTTTCATCCTATTTCTGGACCTTATTCCAGTGGCTTTCCCTGCCACGCCTGGGCTCAACGTTTGTCCCCCTCTTAGCACTAGCGTCTGCTTTCGTGCTAACTATGGTTGTTGTCGTCGCTGCTCTGCCGCTCAGACCCCCTTCGACGCTTGAGACAATAAGTGAGCTGGATGTCGCGCCTTTAGCGCTGGGCTTAGCACCGGGGCCTCTCTTTTTGCGGCCAGCTGGAGTTGGTCACGAGGATGGACCCTCTGACCCCACCGCCACGTTCACGTTAGTTCGCTTCCCTACTGGGGCTTTTGACACTATCCGCTTCTTAGAAGCAGCAGGTGCCGTTTCGCCTGGGAACTGCCTAGCCCGCTTGGAGGTCTCTGCCCCCATGGTAGATGGTGTTGAATATCCACCCGAGACGGATTCTTCCGTCTGGGTCTGCTTTGAGGCTATCTCCCTCGCCCTTTCGGTGGCTGCTAGCCGTGCCAACACTTTGCTCAGCTTGGAGCTTGGCCTCCAGCTCTTCCCTCTCCTTGCATGCAGCCTGCTCTGTCATGCGTAGTCTGAGAAAGACTCAGTTTAAGCTCCTTCGCAATGTTGTTGCGCGATGACGTAATGTCAATAACCGCATCCAAATGCTCGGACACCTCCATTAGTTTAGGAAGGGTTTCCCGGGTCTTATTCATTGTCCGAATGAGCCCTGGCCCATCCATGGCCACGCATAGCTTGGTGGCACCTGCTTCCGATGCCGTAGCACTTTCGCAAGTGTCGGACACGACAGATCCCACTGTTGGCGAACGGATTCGCTTTCTCCTGGGTTTTCATCGTTCCTGGGGTATAACCCTCCATTTTGTGGGCCCCCCTCCAGCCGACATCTAAGTCTACGTAGAGTAGTCGCAATTATAATTCCATGGTTATCTATGCAAGCAGGAAGTGCATGGCCCTTCTTGGGTAACCGTGTTTAGAGCCTGATTCGCGTAAGACTGGTATAGGGTCATCTGAGCCTACTCCCGCCTGACTGGCGAGGTCGGGCGGTGGAGAATGGAACGTACTGGAGGCCTGTCTAGGTTTTAATGGGACGGAGACAACCCGTGCCGCTAGAACCTCGCCATTTCCTGAGGATACAGGAGTCAGTCCGAATACAACCGTACAACAGTTTACTGGCATCCAGATGTGGATAATTACCGAGGCATTTCGTCTTTGAGCGCGGTATCGCAGTAATTTGAGCTCGTTATGTTGGCCCCTCTACTTTCTCACCGCAAGCAATACTTGAGGGAAGGTCAACATGGGTTCATGGATAGTCGTTACATTACCACTAATCTGGTGTATCTCACTTCATTTATTACGGAAATTGGCTGAAAGGGCGCAAACAGACGTCATTTATACAGACATTTCAGCAGCTTTCGACAAGCTCAACTATGACATCGCTATCGCAAAACTACATTAACTTGGAGTGAATGGAAGTCTCTAACAATGGTTTTGCTCCTATCTCTCTGGTCATCTGCTACAGTTGCTGGTAGCGATTGCATGTCTGACGTTTTTCAAGCCACTTGCGGAATACCTCAAGGTGGTCATGTTGCGGCCACTGATCTTGATGTGAAACTAGCCCTCGTAAGCCCCCTTCTTACGTATACCGATGACCTGAAGATCTGTTTCATCTGGATCCAGTCTATCAACGATTGTCACCTCCTACAACAGCAGCTACAAATCTTTGCTCACTGGTGCAGCCTCAACCGTATAGTGGTTAATCTGGAGAAGGTCGGTGATCACTAGAATCACTAGAAAAAACGAGCCGATTCTCGTCGACTACATGCTTCATGGCACGGTAATCAAACGTGCGACTTACGTAGAAGATCTAGGAGTTATTCTGGACTCTTAGTTGACGTACAAGCTTCACATCTCGCACATCGTGGACAAGGCTCAGGATGGCTAAGACTTCTCCGATATTTACTGCTTGAAGTCCCTTTAATGCTTCTTGGCGCGATCGATTCTGAAGTATTGCTCTGCCATCTGGAATCCAAACTATATTAAAGACTGTATTCGATGAAATTTGGACACACAAAATAGGTCACCAAAAATTTTCCTTGAGCCCGATTATTTTCAAACTTTCTGGAAATAAAGTACTAAATGGTTAAGTTTTGACATCATTGGTCTATTGAACCTCTTCTCCCAACCCAAATGCCCGCACCTTTGCCTTGACCCCTTTCATCAAATTTTGGACAATGATAGGACCGACTTGCTTACTTTCTTTTAACCACACTTTCTTTAGTTCAAGTTCATTTTCTATCAGTTTTGGAGTTTTAACGAGCTTTGTCTTCATGATTGCCCAAAAATTTTCAATTGGGCGAAGTTCCGGAGTGTTTGGAGGGTTGACGTCTTTTGGTACAAAAACTACATTATCATCTTTGTACCAGTCTAAGACGGGCCGGGCATAGTGGCAAGTTGCCAAATCCGGCCAAAACAGTGTCGGGCCATCGTGAAATCTAAGAAGGGCAGAAGTCGTTTTTGGAGGCATTCGTCCTTGTAGATTTGTCCGTTGACGGTCCCAGAGGGGATGAAAGGCTGACTCATTTTGCCACATCCGCAGATCGCTTGCAAGAAAAGGAATTTTTTGGCGAATTTCGACAGTTTCTTCTTCTTTTTCGCAACATCCCTGATCGAAATGTTGGGATAACGCTTAAATTGGTTCAATACCATCCTGGCCTTCTCCGGATTTGATGTGCCACGTTTTTTGCCACTACCATTTTTCCGCTTGGTTGTCTTACGGTCCTTGAACGTTTTGATCACATGAAATACGGTTGAATGTGCGATTTCGAGCTGTTTTCCGATCCATCGATGAGAAGCGTTTGGGTTTTCGAAGTGAGTGCCCAAAATTTGTTGGCGCACTATTTCTTCATTCGAAGCCATCACTGAAATCACTCGACCGATTTTCACGAAACTCATTACACAATTGACACAACACAATGAAATACATTCAGTTAAAATTTCAATTATTTTTACCCATACGCTAAAAAGTTACGAACAATTGCGTGTGTCCAAATTTCATCGAATACAGTCTTTAGTTGACTTACAAGCTTCACATCTCCTACATCGTGGACAAGGCGTCAAGAGCTCTAGGCTCCGGATGGCTAGAGACTTCTCCGATAATAACTGCTTGAAATCCCTTTATTGCTTCCTGGTGCGATCGACTCTGGAGTGTTGCTCTGCCGTCTAGAATCCGAGTTATATTATTTATTGGCGCAAATAAAGTTCGTTTGCCGAGTTACGAGAGTTGTTGTCGATTGATCGATATTGCACCGCTTCGGTTTCGTCGTGACACATCCAGAGCTCTCTTTGTTGCAGGCATTTTACAGGGCCGAATCGATTGCAGGGCCATCCTGGAGCAGATTAATATTAACGTTGAACCAAGGGCATCGCGCAATAGCTTGATGCTGAGGATGCCAATTTTCCGAAACAATTATAGCATGAACGGTACGATCGGAGGACTGCAGCAGGTTTTCATGGAGTCTCGGCAATGTTTGACTACCATGTCCTTCGGCAAACTCTGCACTGACGCTTCATGTCATATTTTTCTAGGGTGCAGACCATTATGAACAAGTGTGTTATGGTTTCACATTTAAGTTTAAGTTTATTGTTCACATCATACTTTTGATACCACCTTTGTGGCTTTACTAAGCTCTACCAAGCCTGCTGGCTAATTAAGTGAATAAATACAAAAGCAACTCAGGAAAAAAGACATAACTAAATCATCGGAAGGAGAAGAAAACTTAAGTAGATTAAGAAAAGTGGGAAAAATCAAGAACAGAAGTGGAAGGACAAAAATTTAATAAATGAAGTAGAAGGAAGGTACAACGGAAATAACGAAACATAAGGAAGGAGCGAGAAAAAGTGAAATAGAAGAAGATATCATGAAAGGGTTGTTTATAAAAATAAGGCGAAGAAGAAGAAATGTGATGTGAATGAAATGAAAGAACAGAACTCGAAGAATAGAAAGTGAAGAACAGAAGCACAAGAAGTTGAAGTACTAATGGAAGAAGAGAAACAGAAGGAAATACACGAAGGAAAACAAGCAGCAAGATTAAAGTGGAAGAAAACATGTAAAAGAAGAAGATAGAAAAAAGAAAAGTTGAAGCAAACCAACGGTGGCATAGAAAAGGAAGTTGAAAAGAGGAAGTAAAGAGGCAGACGACGAGAAGTTGTAGAAGAGATTTATATTTAATAATTAGAGTTGAAAAAGGGGTAAATGAAGAGGATTTTGAGAAGAAATACCTAACAGATATGTATATGAAGTTATTAATGGATAATTTTGTAAGTTTCGAATGCATCCTCCTGGTAAAAAGTGTCGGTAAAAATCGACAAAAAATCACGTACAGAACACCAAAGACTGTCTTTTCGTTCCTTATACATCGACAATCTTGTTAGACGGACCGTCTCGTGACAGAATTTAATTTAGTTAGTCACTTTGACTTTCGGGTTAATCCCAAAATCTGTTCATTTTTTATTATGACAACAAAATGGTTTTCTCATACATGGTTTGTGCAAAACCACCGCCATATTGCTAAAACAACGCTCCTGACATGGAGAACAGACGGTCAGATGGCCTTTCCTTCAAATACATGATGTCCGCCCAGCAGAGCCCTGCCAACCTACAGGCGGCGGTCAACAGTGAGAAAATGTTCTAAAGGATCATCGAGCTGTCAAATCCAGAGACGCGTGAAACCGCTCTGTTGGGTTTGAGCAAGAATCGCGAGTCGATTCCGGACGTGGCTCCAACGCTATGGTGCAGCTTCAGAACGACGGCAGCGCTTCTACAGGAGATTGTCATCATCTACTCGTCGAACAATCTGGCCACACTGATGACACACTAATTGACCTGGGTCTGCAATATTCTGGTCCTGCTGCAGTGTCCCACCCGGAAATGCGATCTTTCTTCCTGATGCCAAATATCCCACTGTTCTTGTATCTGTTCATGAAATTTTACAGTTATCTGTAAAAAATTACCGGAATTTTCAAAATTTCACCTAAATCCGATAAATTGAATTACCGAACGTTCAGTGGCTGAGAATTTGGTAAATTTTTACAGATTTCTGTACAAATAGCTAAGTATGTATACTCGCCCTTCATCATCTTACGTAAAATATGCATTATAAAATTTTCCAATTCAGCTCAATTTCCATTCCTCTAACTGAACCTTCACTGTAACTAATAGCCATAATCCAATATCACATTGAAACCACAAAGTAGCTAAATTAGGCAACATTGGCTACTTTCTCCCTGTCCGAATAGCATTTGTATTGCTGTCGGCTACCATTAAAGAATGTCCCACTAAATTCTCCATTATGGACTGATAGGCTAAGAAAATGGCAAAACTCCCTCCAGTAAAAACAAAGCCGGACATTGCGTTTTATGCAGTCTCCGGGGAGTGATAAGAAGACGGTTTGTGTTTCAGGTCATTTCGGACTTTTATTTTCTGCCGGATTGAAGGCAAAACACAGGCAATATAATTTTATCGCCCGAGAACCTTTCGTGACTTTCTGCACTGCTTTCATTTCAATTTTAATAGCCACTGAAGAAAGTCATTTCCACAGCCACCCGGGTATTCAAATATGGGTTGCACAAATTTCGAGTTGAAGTGGTCAGATGAAATCCGGCCCGATTCGGCACTAGGGCAGGGATTTGTTTATACTGCCTCCAATGAATAACTTTCCAATCGAGGGACGTTCGGTAGGAACTGAAAATTAGATTTTTCATTTGTACGTGCGTTCATCGTTTTGCTCTGCCTCTGCCTTTTGCAATCCGGTCGCTTCTTCCGGGGTGCTGAATGGTAATGAAGAGAGAAGTGCACCTATTAAAACTTAGTTAATCTGCACTCTGGTACAATTAGTGCCTGGTTGAACTTGTTTGGAAAGTTTTTCCTTCGGTGAAGCGTTTTATGCACATGTTTGTATGCTGTCTGCTAATCAAGGAAAAGTTTTGATTTGATGATTTATTGAATTAGAGAATGATAAATTTATGAAACATGAGTTATGTTTTAGTGAAATCAGAGTTTTCATGAGGGCGAAGAAATACGTTCTCATGTAAGTATGCAATCTGAAGTCCTGTACATATCAGAACCATTCTATTCACACATGCTCAGTTTTTCTTGGACGCATTTGACAAGTTTCATATATATTTCAATATATTCGCTCATTTAAATTTATCGCTGACGGAATACTTTATTATCTTCAGTTTGAGGTATGACAAAAAAACTATAAGGGACAGCCCAATGGGGTTGTACGCAAAATTGACGTAGGACTACGTAACTATTTCGAAATAATCTACATTTATATCTATGCATATTAGGGTGGCTCAACATGATCATTTTTTCAGAACAGCTCTTTTTTGGATCCATTTGGGGTCCCAAACAACCGTGTAAAATTTGGGGACGATTGGTTGTAGCCCTGCTTCCCGCATTGCGTTTGAAATTTGTATGGAAATTAGTATGGGAAAACAAACTTTTTTGAATTTTCATTACTAGAGACCTCAGTTTAGCATGAAACCTTTAACTAATCAGTTAAAAGTATAGTCCAGGATGTGCCTTACAACTTTGTCGAGAGTAGTACTACGCTAAAACGTTCCTTAAAAAAGTTATAGGTGTTCAAAGATCGATGGTTCGAATTAATTGCTAAAAATGATTTGTTCTGCCAACACTGCCGGTGTATCAATGGAAGCCAGATTTCAATCCGCAATAACTTTGGCGTTTCTTGTCTTATCGATTTGGAATGTTCAGATGAACTACTCATAAACATTTGCACAACTTTATGGGTGTATTTGGAGATGCCCTCCCACCATGCCAACCCGCCCCCTCTTCCTCAATTCATAGTAATGGAATTACTGTTTCAAACTGAAATAACTTTAGTGTTTCGTATCTTGTCGAGTTGGTTTATTTAGATATGTTATTTAAAAACATTTGCTCTATCTCATATGCCCAGTCGTTAAAGGGAGGGGGCATACTATATTCTCTCCACCCCCAACTTCGGAGTTTCTCATCTAATGGAGTTGGTACGTTCGGTTGAGCTATTCAAAAGCATTTGCTCAATTTATTTTTTGTAATTGAAGAAGAGGTACATACTGATTCCTCCCCCCTCAATAATATCGATAGAAGTAAAGTTACAGATTGAAATAATTTCTGTGTTTTTTAACCAGTTCGTTTATTTGGAAGGCTCAATTGCGTTAGCTTTACGGAGCCGATAATCATTGGTCTGTGGTTTAACAAGAATAACTTAATACTACGTCTAGTAGGAATGGACCGATTACTCGCGGTTTACTCGAGGTTAAGGGTAATATTTTTCAGGGAAGGATCAGGTCAGGAGCTTGGTGAAGTTCGATATAGAGTGGCCTCGTAGCGGGCATTTGATTATTGGCAGAGTGTGGAGTGCAAGAAAAGAATACCAGTCGTGTAGAAAACGGCCATTTGCTTATCAGAAGCAGCAAACGAAGACAATGCGCATGCGTGCGGGAAAGACTGCCACAAAATTTCAGATGCGTTCACCATGTGGTGTAGAGGGTTTTCTTATGCAGGTTACATATATAACGGGCGGTTTGGCCACGTTAATTTTTGCGCTTATTTTGTCAGGAGTGCATGAAATTAATTACGAGGCAACGTCGAGAACTTTTATGTTTACGAATGAACAAGAGAGTGTAACGAAGGAAGCGGCAATTGGTGAGATGTATCTGACTATATATTGTGAATCACTAAATACGCGTCAATCAAGCATTGCACATACGCTTGATTGAAAGTTTCAGTATGTCACTACTGGAGCGGGGCTTATTGTGTACGAAGATAGCTTCGGAATGCTTGCGTTCTTGAAATGGGCTATTGGAGTCGCGGTAGAGCTGTCACCTTCTAATCCCCGGATTTAAGCTTTTTGCAACTGTAAACAGCAAATATGAAACAGTTGCAGGAAGATTCTATCCATAATACCGCTGCCAGACAGTGGGAATTAGATTGTAAAAACACACACACAAAGGATCAGGTGAGGAGCTTGGGAGGGAGTTATTCTTGTCTCATCAGAGAGGTGTCGCCAGTACTTTTGCTTTTAGTGTTCGATCGTCTTGGTGACCATTGGGCGACGATGAGATTCATCGTGGTGAGGGAGGGGCGGGGCAAAACAAACACGAACTACTAAAAATAAGAAAAAGAAGACCAGGAGAGTATACTCTTATTTTAGACATTTGGAGACGCGAGTTCCCAACGCGTCTCTTACCTAAACTTCTGTGTTTCTCATCTTATCGAGTTGGTATGTTCAGATATGTTAGTCAAAAACATTGGCTCAATCATTTTATAGTTTGATAGTGATTCTCTCCTCCTTTTTTATTGTTTTGGTTAAATATACAAAGTCAGGCGTTTGCACACAAAAGTAATAAGATTTTAATGATTATATTTCGATTTTTTTAATTTTATGATGTCAACGGGTGCTTCTTTCGATGATTTTCGATCACCTGAAGCAAATATTGCTGTTGATTTAGGTCTCGAGTAGATTTCATGTTAAATTCAGAGATTAGCTTCACTCCTCTTTCAGCCACGTCATTGACAACAATCAAGGAAGCAACTCGTTGTTTCGCACTCAGATAATTTTTATCGTTATTACACTCGTTTGCGGGGTTTCGCATGTAGTCGGTCGAAATTTGCATGATATCAAAAAACTCTTTCGTGTTAGCAGTGACAAACAATGGAAGCGTATCAGACGCTCAGATGCTTTCTGCTCTTGTCGGTGTCGTTTCTTCTATCTTTCGCTTTCTATTGTTGATTTTTTTTAGTCACTGCATCAACTTTAGAAACATAAGCTTGTTTCATTGCATCCTTCTCTTGATGTGTTACGTGTTATGTGTTTCCATTACTATGAATTGAGGGAGAGGGGTTGGGTTGGCATAGGGGGGTGAGGCATCTCCAAATACACCCATAAAGTTGTGCAAATGTTTATGAGTAGTTCATCTGAACATTCCAAATCGATAAGACAAGAAACACCAAAGTTATTGCGGATTGAAATCTGGCTTCCATTGGTACACTGACAGTGTTAGCAGAAAAAAATATTTTCGGTATTTAATTCGATCCAACAATCTTAGAAAAGTTATAACTTTTTTTAGGGACATTTTAGCGCCGCACATCTTTCGACAAAGTTGTTAGGCACATTATGGACTATACATTTAAATGATTAGTTACGCGATCCAAGCAAAAATGGGGTCTCTAGGGATGAAAATGCAAAAAAGTACGTTTTCCCATACTAATTTCCATACAAATTTCAAACGCAATGCGGGAAGCCGGTTTACAACCAATCGTTACCAAATTTTACACAGTTGTTTGGTACCCCAAATGGATCCAAAAAAGAGCTGTTCTGGCTTCATTTGATCAAGTTTACGTTTTTTCATATAAACAATGAGCCACCCTAATGCATATACATGTACATCATATCGTGATATGACTACCAACTGGATCATACATGTTTCCCTCTAGATTTGATAAATTTGCCACGAGCTTGGCACGACTGCATTAAAAAGCCACTTGCTTGCGACAGCCGCTGAGTCATCATTCTAGCTGGTTGCTCGCCCGCGTACTTTTCTGCAGGGTACTTGCAACCGTCAGCTGTCGGAGCAGTACTGGCCCATTGCCGCTCTGCACAGCTCCATGGCTGCCGAGCGAATGAAGAAAATTTGAAGGTGTCACTGTTTTATATCGTGCACTGCTGCATGTGAGACGTTCCTTACTTAAATTTGAAGTCTGTGATAGCAAAGTACTGTGTATTTTGTAAATTTACTCTGAAAAAGCGGCATTATAAGACATCACCTTATGTTTGCGTTAATGTCAATAGTTGAATGTTAAAAATTAATAGTTTTTAATATTTAAATCGAAGCGTAGAAAATGTTCCGATCGATTGGTGCAAACATTTTGAAAATCAATCGTGGAATGACTTAGTTATTAACGTTCAAAACCTATATATTTTTCGTGACGCTCCAAATTTTCGCAATTCGAACGTGTACCCCAGTATTGAAAATACAGACGTAGTCCTACGTCAAAAGATCATATAACGGAGAAATAATTTTCCGTGTAGAATCCTCTGGTATACCCCCCATAAATCACTGTTTTGAGGTTTCATTGTTTACATCCGCCTCAAAGCTCTGCCTGCCGCAAGTCGAAAAAGTAGACGTGTTGAGTTCACCGGAAGAGATTTTAAACCGATTAACATGGGTGACGAAAAAATATCGTCACAGGTCCGAAATCTGGTCGTGCGTGAGTGCAATCAATCAGAATCATACCCAGCATGTAACTGATGCTAATCTGGAGCCCCTCTACATCTTTGCCCATCTTTGGTGGAAATAAAAAGCAATTATCTGCCAGGCTAACGACGGCAGAAAAAACGTTAAATTTATTCAGGCCTCATATAAATGAGACTCTTTTTAACATTTATGACACTGCTGTGACAAACAAAATTCAAGGTAATGCAAAAGATAACTTATGCCATGCATGTAACCCCCAGGATTTTGAAATCATCAAGGAAATCCTAACCAACGCATTGCACAGTGGGCAAGAACTGATGAAAACTAAGGAAAAAATCTGTAATTTTTGTCGCTTTTAAGCACGGCTTATAAACAAGGCCATTTACGCGTGGAACTTGTCTGGAAAATCGAATGAAATTGGTTTCAATCACCGCACGAACATAGTTGTGGGGTTATAGAGCTTATTTTACCCCACTTCCACTTATATTCTTGAATAATTATAGACATCTTTGCACGGAGAAGCTCAAGATCAACCTTAGATCCCATGTGAAATTTCCTGGAGAATTAAAAAGAGGTTTTTTCAACTACCGCACGGTTCTGTGAACGATTATATGGCTGGTTTTACACCACTTCCACTTGTATTCTTGAATAGTTTATAGATATCTTTGCTCTGAGTGGCTTAAGATCAACAAAACAGGAGTAGTCCAACGTGAAATTTCCTGGAAAATCGAATATAGGTTTTTTCAACCACTGCATAACTCTGTGAGCGAAGATATGGCTGATTTTACCCCATTCCCCCTTATGTTATTGAGTAATTCATAGATATCTTTGCTTGGAGTCGCTCAAGATCAACAAAATAGGGCTAGTTCTATGTGAAATTTCCTGGAAAACCGAATAGAACTTGTTTTATATACCGGACGGCTTTAAGACATAGCTGATTTTACCCCACTTCCTCTTATGTTCTTGGGATAAATAATTCAACTACATTGAATTGGGGTGAAATCAGCCATATCTTTATTCACAGAGCCGTGCTGTGGTCGAAACAACCTCTATTCGATTTTCCAAGAAATTTCAAATTGGACTAGTCCTATTTTGTTGATCTTGAGCCACTCCGTGCAAAGATATCTATAAATTATTCATTAATATTAGGAGAACTGGGGTGAAATCAACCATATCTTTGTTCCCAGAGCTGTGCGGTAGATAAAGACACTTTTATTCGATTCTTCGGGAAATTTACCATATGATCTTTAGCCACTCCAAAAAAAAATCTATAAACTTTTCAAGAATACAAGGGGAAGTGGGGTAATACCAGTCACATCTTCGTTCACTGAGTCGTGCGGAAGTTGAAACAGCTTCTATTCGATTTTCCAGGAAAATTTGCATTGGACTAGTCCTATTTTCTTGATCTTGATACGCCGAGCAAAGATATCTATAAATTATTCAATAATATAAGGGGAAGTGGGTAAAATCAGTCATATTTTTGTTCATAGAGCCGTGCGGTGGTTGAAAAAAAATCTATTCGATTCTCCAGAAAATTTTACATGGGACGAGCACTATTTTGTTGACCTTGAGCCTCTCCGTGCAAAGATGTCTATAAATTATTCAAGAATGTAAGGAGAAGTGGGGTGAAAACAGCTCAATAACTCCACAACCATATCCGTGCGGGCATTGAAACTAGTTTCATTCGATTCTCGAGACAATTTCCAAGCGAAAATGACCTTGTTTCGGCGCGCTTAAAGCGACAAAGTTACAGATTTTTCGTTAGTTTTCATCAGTTCTTGCCCACTGTGCATCGTGTGACAGACATAAGCTGGCTACATATAAATGTCAACTATAGTAATCTCAAATGGACGACGGAATGTTAATCCAGAAATGCTATCAACGAACTGAAGATTTAGTCCAAAACATGAAAACGTTAGCAAAGCTAAAAGAAACATTTAGAAGTAACTGAAAGGCCATTAATGAAGTTAGAGACGGAGACTGTCTTGTCGCATTTATAGCTGGTTTAAAAGAATTTTGTTTTGGGTAAGTTCATGCCAAGTAACCTACTGACTTGGAGGATGCGTATGGATTTCTTGGCAAGTTTAAGCCAAATAAAGTAACTGCAGCTTGAATGTCAGATAAATCATCCATTAAAAAATCAAATTATCAAGAAACGAAACAACATAAACATCTTGGTTTTGATGATTATATTCTACATTTTCTGAAAGCAAAAAGCCCGAATATGAATGATTTGAAATTCAGAAACAATCTGTTACACTGATGGAAGTCTGTCCTTGGATTAGAAGTCGATTGGGATTGAACAAAACAATCATTAATAATCAGGAACTGGACTTGGAGCAGGGCTTTCCGATTTTGGGTGTCACTGAATAAATCACATTCTGCGTTTGCTTTGCGAACATACAGGCGTCATTTACTATACTGGCAAATGCGTTTCGCCGAAGAATACGGATCACGACACAAAAGGAGACGATAACAATTTGGCTCAGCGGACAAAACGATTATGCATGAGTCGGAACCCACTAGTTTCATTTGGTGTACAAAAACTGATCCATTCACATTCTGTGTATGTTGCTGATTCTGAATACGATGGGTCACCGGCTGTTACAGTTGGCGAATATAACTCATGAGAAAAACAGTTTAGTGCAGATTATTGGAAATGTGTGCTGTAAAATAACTTAATTTCTTCGCAGCACAGCAGTAAATGTTTTTTTAATCAGTTCGTTTATTTGTTAGGCTCAGGCATGTGTAACACTTTGCGGAGTCGATATTCAATATTGTTATTAACAATGTTTTATTATTCATTTTAGTAAAGTGGGGTGCCAATTACTCGTGGCTAGCTCGAGGTTAATGAGTCACATCATCGTTTGGAAGGGGCTAGGCAGGTAACTTATTTAACAATAGTAAATGGTTAATTGAGACATTAAAGATTTGTCCTGTTTGGGTTAGGTGGATTCAAGGTCGGCACACAAAAATTCAAATTCATCAACTAGACGTTCGGCTTCCACAGCATTTCTGTCGACGAAGTCAGTGATTCTGGGGCTACAGTTGGTTGGCAAGCCGAGCTGACACAAGATTGGGATGGACCGCAGTAGTAGCTCAGATTTAATCGACCGACGACGGAAAGAGCGTCCGTTTTTGCACCGATAGGGAAATAAAGGCACACGAACTAAGGGCAATCCTGTTTTTCGTAATTATTGACCATCTGACGATATTTCGCTGTATAGTAATTTGATAATTTGAATTATACTCCTTAATATTAAAATTTAGATTATATAATAATGTTACATAGAACCGAAAACTTGTTTGCCAGTCGGTCAATCCAGCAACACCTGCATTAATTCTATGAAAGGATTCCATCTGGTAGTATTCGGTACCGAGGGATACTTTTGTTAGTTTAGCTTTAATCCATCATTGAATTCAGTTCTGCTGTACACACTTAGTTTTTATACTGAGGTCGGTAGATTTATACTTGTATTTGTAGCTGAAAAAGTCAGTAAACTTTCAGCACATGAAAAGTAAGGAAGATTATAAAAATGTTATATATTTTTATTAATAGATAATGTTGAAATGAAGTATTCAGAGTAAATTTTGAAAGAATTTATGTTTTCTTTAATTTTTAAGAATTATTTTTAAGTTTACCGAACTTATAAGGTGTTTGAAATTTCATCGAACAGATTTTGTGTGTAAGATTTTACGATTATCACAATTTTCGTAGTCGTCGTAAGAGCATCGCGTGTTCAATGTTTGTGGGATATTCAAATTGAAGTCCTCAATTCAAAAGAAAACTTGATTCAAAGTGCGGTGAAATGCGATGAGCATGCAGAGCACTGTATGTACACGCTAAGATCATTTTTTCCAAATATGGGGAAGAATACCCATAATCGCGAAAAGTGCACATACCCATTTTTGGGTACGTTACTACCTTCCATATTTGAGTATTTTTCCCACACAAATTTACTGAAATATGGGTATAGTCAAATTTACCCGTAAATGAGTATGGGCGCTTTTTTGCGATTATAGGTAAACTAAGCTTAGCGTGTAGAGTATTGTACTCAACGTATGTTTGGAAGATCTAGAAGTTCTATTAAAATATTCCAAGAACTCAAAAGTACTCCTCAAATTCATGAGGAATTATATAATTCAAAAGTATTTCGAGAAGATTCAAAACACTCAATAATATTTTAGAAGAATTTGCTATACTCAGACGTATTAAAAGTGTGTTCAAAGTATTCGATATTATTTGAAGATTATTTAAAGTACTTAAAAGTACCTAATCGTATTTTGATGACTATTGAAAGTTTAAATTTTCACGATATTGATGTTATTGGATTTTTTGATGAATTTAATGTAAAGTATGTAAAAATTTAAACAATAATTTGCATTCTATAAAATTTCGCTTGGTATGCATTGCAAAAAAAAAAATTTATTTGGTAATCAGATATGTTATACACAGAAAAAAAATCTGAATTTGCATTGTGATCTAAATATCAGAGCATGTAAGATAGTTTTTCATTCCACACGAACCAGCAACTTGCATGAAATAGTCCTATCAAAGACGCGCTTGTGCATACAACATTATCGACAATGTATGGAATTTCCCAGAAGTTTACATTATTCATAATGTTAATTTGTAAGTTTTGTGACGCTTCATTTATGTGCATGAAATTGAACAGAAATTCACACAACTTTTTTGAGCTGTGTTGTTTAAAAAGTAAGTTGAATTTATTTTGACCCATTGAAACTGTTTTTGGGTTTCCACTGTATATGAAATATAGTGAAAACAAATTTAAGGGGGGATATACAGTTAGAATGATCAACACATTCATTTTTTTATCAAACGTTAGTAAATTTCCCGTAGAATACGCTCGTGAAACCCTTTTTTTAGAAATTCGAACTCCAAGCGTTTCTTTTTATCGTTTTTCGAAAACACCTTTTTCGCGCGTAGCAGGTATAAAGAGAAGCTTTTTCGATAATCAAAACTTATGCCGGTGATAACTCAAAAAACAATTATTCGATTAAGCTGAAACTTATAGGATTATTAACTATTGTATTACCTTCTATATGAATTAAAAACTTTTCTAATATTTTATCATTAAATATGGAAAAATCTGATAAAATGGCGGAAAAAATGTGGATTTTTTCAAAAATGTTACGCCTAAAAGTGCAATTTTTTTTAGTTTTTATTTTAATTCATTTACTGAATGTAAATGTTATTAATGTAATTTGTAAAAAGTTTCAATTGATTCGAGTTAAAACTTCCCCTTGAAATTTTTTTTCAAAAATGAGTTTTTTCTCGTTCTCACTGTATATCCCCTTGAGCATAATAGAAAGCGAACTTGCCTGTATAGAACGATATTGTTAATTACCGCAAATCCTTCTTAGCAACGTCTTCACAGAAGTTGTTGGAGCCTTTTCTAATGCCAGGCTGACTATTGTTGTAATAGATATTTATTTATATATTTTGAGACTTTTAGACATTAAGGGAGTCCGTCAGTTGAACCGCGTAAAAGTAAAGAGAACACGTAACTAATAAATTCCACTGAATTACTGTTGATGATTTTCTCAGCCAAATGGTAATTCGACTGTTGTATTTAACGTACTTAAGGTTGAAGGATTCATCATCAATTTTCAGTCATCATCGAAATTTCGGAGCAGTTTTTTCGTTCAAAAATCAAAACATAGTTCGTGAAAATGTATTCACAGTAATCTGCTCGCCAAGCGGACCACCGGGAATACATTTTCATTTCCAGATTTTCAATATCAAACGAAAAAACTGCTTTAGATTTTGATGATGACTGAAAATTGATGATGAATCCTTCAACCTTAAGTCGATTCAAAATTAATATGGGATTTTACTAAATACGTAATAATAAAGCATAAGCTTCTACGCTAAGATAAAATAAGAAATATCATCGAAATGTATTCAACAAAAGCATAAACTAACTAAATTGTGTTATTTCCTATGATAATGGGAAGTATTTATGGGCATTGGTGGTACTTAAACTTGCAGTACATTATTCGTTAATGACTAAATGTTTGTCAGGCGTCTTTCTGCCTATAATCAATATTTATTGCTTTTAAAATTATTGTACTACAAGCTGCGGAAATATCACCGATCGAGAATTTGTTCAACCATCCTGTACTCGCGATTTTTGATTTATTACTAGGACAAGACACACTCTCATTCTGCCGCACTGTTTATCATGATATTATGCATGGGTCCTGTCTCATATTCCTTACATTTCTTCCTTATTCCCCGCACGATGGCTACAGAAATAAGTATAGTAAAATGGATACAAGCGAGCATGTATAGTATATGTATGATACATAAATTCATCCAATTAGATTAATCAGTTTTGATCATTGTAGAATAGTCACATAATCACATCACAACAACTTTAGGAAATGATGAAAACCTCCCTTCTCCTTGACAGGTATTTTATTATTTTCAATTGCTTGCCACACTTTTCATAATCCCATGTTCGCTAAAAACGTAACATAATTGGCTTCAATCCTACAGTAAATTCAAAAATCCCTCTAAAAAAACTAAAATATTTGACCAGAAATTAATCTCAATATGCCGCATCGGTCGAAAATTGTGCCTCGTTCTTTGCTTGCTCCGTTGTGTGCTCCGTTCCTCTCTCGGAAGAACAAAAGCACGGGCGATTCAAAGCTGTGTGTAATCACTGAAGCCGGTGCCCAGCGATCATCATCGATCAGTGTGTACAAGCGACAAGTATGGGTCATTGTTTCGAGTATTCAGACAGTGCAACAGCCACCGAATATTCATAAGGAGTGTATCGAAAAGTAGTTATAAACATTCGATGCGTTATTACGCATAAACTACTGTATATATTTTTAGCGTGTAAGCGCCATTTGCTTTGTTTACATGTCAAAAATGATTATTCGGTTCATTCATTTCCGTTGATAAAGTTGTATTCAAAATGTCGCGAATTGAATTTGAGACTAAAAAGAAAATTCTGCACACTTGGTGCACCGAAAAGGGTGTTATTTACAACCAGATTGCGAAAAGAGTAAATGTTCACCCGGCAAGTGTAAAACGCATCATCGAAAAGTTTGGTAAGGAGTGCTCCCTCAAGGATTTACCAAGAAGTGGCCGGAAACCCGGCTCCAGCAACCCCGATTTGGACCAAAAGTTGTGGATTATATTCAACGGAACAAATCTGCCTCTACTCGCGATCTAGCCAAGAAGTTCAGGACCAGCATCGGAATGATTCAACGAATCAAGCGCAGGAATGACTTGAAGACGTACAAAAAGCAGAAAGTGCCCAAACAAACTCCGGAACAAAAGTCTCGTGCCAAAACCAGGGCTCGAAAGCTGTACAGCTGCATTTTGGACAATGTCGACCAGTGCATTTGATGGATGACGAAACATACGTTAAAGAAGATTCAAGAACGCTACCGGGGCCGCAGTTTTATACTAAATCTGTTGGGGAACGTGTGCCAACCGCAGATACGACTGTTGCGATGGAGAAATTCGGTCAGAAGGTGCTCATTTGGCAAGCTATTTGCACATGTGGCTTGCGTTCTTCAATTTTCTATACAAAAGGAACTATAAATGCTGAGATTTATCAAAAGGAATGTTTGAAGAACAGGTTGCTACCATTGTATAGAAAGCACCAGTCCCTCCTCTCTTCTGGCCAGATTTGGCATCGGCACATTACGCCAAATCCACTCTACAGTGGCTGACGGAGAATAACATCAAGTTCGTAGAAAAAGACATCAACCCACCAAACTGTCCCCAGTTGCGACCGATCGAACGCTATTGGGCAATAGTCAAGCGTATATTTAAGAAGGATGGTACAGTGTCCCAAAACATGACCGATTTTAAGAAAAATTGGGCAGCGGCATCCAGGAAGTGCACAAAGGTCACTGTGCAGAATTTGATGGCAGGTGTCAAATCAAAGGTACGGGCATTCTACAGAAATGAACATGATGACTAGTTTTTCCGTTTGGATCTTTTGTAAACATGTTAAGCTATAATAAACTGAAATAGTATGTTAATTTTAACCATGTTTTCATGCCTATTTTATTATTTGGAAGTTTATAACTACTTTTCGATACACTCCTTATTCGGTTACGGTTACTGAATCTGAACGAATTTGCGATGCTATGTTCACGAACGGGTGGCAGTCTGACACACTATTGTTCAGTAGTGTCATGAATGATTTCCAAGCCCTGCCCTTACAAAGCTGACGATAAAGTAACGCGAAGATAAAGCTCGTAGATGACAAAATACCAGGAGAGGTTTGTCAGCCTCATGGGGCAAATAGCCTCTATAGAGCTGAGACTATTCGTAAAAATGGAGAACTGATCCGGTGTTAGTGATTTCTAGCGTAAAGTGTATTGTTGCTAAAGGGTGTACCGGTTAAAATCCGCACACACTCAAATTGCTGTTGCTTTTGATTCGTTGGTTAACATTAATTTAAACTTTGCTTAGACATACTTCAATGTGTATTGTTTACTCTTTGTGAGTTGATTGCATCAGGTGCGCAAAAGTTTTCAAAATGAAGAGGAAAGAACAGTATGTGCGCTAAAAAGTTTTGCAAGAGTACTTTGAGAAAAAGGATCTGTTGCATCGTGCCATCGGAAAAAAGTTGGGAATCGCGAATTCCATGGTGTCTGGTATCATAAAACGGTTCAAAGAACATCTATCTGTTGACCGACAACTGCCGTCAGGTCAAAGAAAATGATCACAAACGCGTGGTTGGGGCGTTTATACGGAAACCGAACGCCTCAGTTTGAGATGTGGCTACAAAGTTGCATGTGAGCAAGACTTTCGTGCAGAAGGAGAATACAAAAATTTGGACTGGACTACGTACGTTAATCGGTCGACTACGATGGAATGTCGGGCGACAGCCCTGTGAAAATGGTTCTCGAAAACGAACCGACAGGTACAAGAAGAAGAGGCGCGCAACGAGCAAGGTGAATCGATCAAGTAGAAGGCGACCTGCGGACCCTCCGCAGACAGCGAGGCTGGCGAGTGACAGCCATGGACCGAATAGAATGGAGACAACTTCTGTGTACAGCAGAGGCCACGCCAGCTTCAGTCTGATTGGTAAAGTAAGGTACGTACGTTTAAGGTTCAGAGGTCCTAAAACCATGACGAGAAACAGAATACGCAAAATGCCGTGCCCGGAAGTTGTACGACCAGAAGTTAACGAAACCACACTGCTGCGTAATGGATGACGAGACATATGTGATTGCGGACTTCAACCAGTTTTCAGGAAACATGTATTTGTACTTGCAGAGTACATCTTTCGTCTACAAACGCAACTTCTCCTTTTTCTGAAGGCTCATGACGGTCCGACAATCTTCTGGTTGGATTTGGCATTATGCCGCTACACGAAAGACGTGCTAGAGTGGTATAAGGGAATGATGTCGATTTCGTGCCGAAATATTTGAACCCCACGCACTCAGAAATTGCGCCCAATAGTAAAATTCTGTGCAACGCCTAAAACGCTCTAGAGTGGTGAAGTTTCTAGAGAAAATGAAGAATGTAGAAGGAAAAAGAAAAAAACTGTCGATTCTGAGGTCGTGCATGGCTGGGGTTGAAAATATGGTTAAAATAAGTTGAATGAATGATATCAAAACTAACTTTAGTTGCTTCGTTTTACTTCTTGAAAATTTGATGATAATCTAATCTAATCTAATCTCACACTAACGCAGCCAATTCTTGAAAGCGTCCTGGAAATGATGGTTTCTTGAATACATCATTTTTCTTGTCATCAGCCAGGCCAACTGCGTAGTATGTGCCGCAGAGAGGATTCCTATAAATAAAGCGATTCCAGAAAGATCTAAAATCGCTCTACTACTTTGAATCAAGGGAAGGAAGAAAGCGTGGACCTCCCGTACCAAACGCTGCCATGTAGGGTTAAACAGTGTGGTTATTTGTACTTTATCGTTGGGAGTATATAGACTGTATTTGATGAAATTTGGACACACAAAACAGGTCACCAATAATTTTCCTTGAGCTCAATTCTTTTCAAACTTTTTGTAAATAAAGTACTACTAAATGGTTAAATTTTGACATCATTGGTTTATTGAACCTATTCTCCCAACCCAAATTCCCGCACCATTGCCTTGACCCCTTTCATTAAATTTTGAGCAATGATAGGACCGACTTGCGTACTTACTTTTAACCACACTTTCTTTAGTTCAAGTTCATTTTCTATCAGTTTTGGAGTTTTAACGAGCTTTGCCTTCATGATTGCCCAAAATTTTTCAATTGGGCGAATTTCCGGAGTGTTTGGAGGGTTGACGTCTTTTGGTACAAAAACTGCATTATAATCTTTGCACCAGTCTAAGACGGCCAAAACGCTGTCGGACCATCGTGAGATCTCAGGAAGGGCAGAAGTCGTTTTTGGAGGCATTCGTCCGTAGATTTGTCCGTTGACGGTCCCAGAGGTGATGAAGGGCTGACTCATTTTGCCACATCCGCAGATCGCTTGCCGGACAAGGAATTTTTGCAGCGCATTTCGACAGTTTCTTCTTCCGTACACTCTCCGGAACGGCCAACTTAGAGGTGGCGACGTAGTGATTCCTGTCCTGGCATTTGTTTGGTGTCGGCTTTAATGTGGGTCTCATCGTCCATTAAAAGCCGACGCAAACTGTCTGGACAGGAACGCGTCGCCACCTCTGGATTGGCCAGGATTTCCGGTGTACGGAAAACAATCGAATGCAAAAATTCCTTGTCAGCTCTTGGCTGATCTGCGGTAATGACAGAGATGAGTCGGCCCTTCATGCCTCTGGTTTCAATCAACGGACAATGCCTCCAAAACGACTGCGCCCTCTGAACGATGGCCGACGTGTTTTGGCCGTCTTATGCAAAGTTATAATGCACTATTATGAAGACGTCAACCCTCGACCTCGATTCGCCCAGTGAAAAAGATTTTAGTGTGTATGAGGAGCAGAAATAAAAACTCAAGACTGATGAAGAGGTGAACTAAATGTGGTTAAAGTGAAATTACTCGAATCCATTGAGTCAAGCAATGAATGCGGAATTTGATTTGGAAGAATCATTCAATCGTAATGATGTCAAATTTGGCAATTTAATGGTAGCTTCATTTACAAAGTTTGAAAGTCGAGCTCAGAAGGAAGATTTTGGTGACAACATGTGTCAAATTTCATCCAGATACAGTCACCTCTTCTCCCAACGATAAATTACAGATAACCGCATATTTAACCTACGTAAACAGCGTTCGTGATCCGCTCCTTCAAGTGATAAGTGATTTTGAATGGAATCATGATTTATAAGTCATATACTGTCTACGCAGTTGGCTGCAATGTTTAGGAGAAATGATGTGTTCAGAGGCCATCATTTCCAGGACACTGGAATTGGCTGTAGTGTAGTTAGATTAGATTAGTTATCATCCAGGTTTTCAGGGAGTAAATGAGCCTTGGCAAAGTTGTTTGATATCGTTGTTCAGTATTTTAACCATGTGCAGCCCACATCGATCGACGGGTTTCCTTCTACTTCTTCATTTTCTCTGGGAGCTTCGCCGCTCTAGAGCTTAGGCGTTGCTCCTTCGTAATGGCTGTGACACTGGTAGATATCAATTTCTGGGATTTCCAGATCGACATCATCCCCCTTATACCGCTCTGGCGCATCTTTCGTGTGGCGGCAATCAAATCAACCGGAAGATTGTCGATGCATAAATGAGCCTTCGAAAGGAAGTGCGGACAACCAGACAGCTCTGCGATGCAAATGCATGTTTCCTGAGCTGGTTGAAGTCACGCAATCATGTCGTCATCCATTACGCAGGAATGAGACAACTCTGGTCTGGCACTCATGTTGTCATTTTGCGTATTCTGTTTCTCGTGCATGGACACTCTGGTGACATGCATTGCTTTACCCGTCAGATTTGAAACTGGCATTAATCTGCCTTACGCAGGGTGTGTATTCTGATGGTCCGTAATATCGCTCGCCAGCCTCGCTATCTGCGGAGAGTACCAGATCTACTTGATCGATTCACCTCGTTGCTGTACCTGTCGATTCGTTTCGAGCCATTTTCACGGGGCCATTCCATCCGTAATCGACCGATGTATGCATGGCAGTCAATTTTGTATTCTCGCTCTGCGCAGAAAGTCTTCAACTCACATCTGGCGCTATAACCGCATCTCAAACTGAGGCGTTCATTTCCATATGAAACTGCCCCAATGCATTTGTATTTCTTTGACCTGACGGCGGTGTATCGATCAACAGATAGATGAACTGCCTGTGCAGACGCAAATGAAATTCTTTTCCGGTAAATTTTGCCAGATCGCGCAGCCTCAAGTGAAGCCTGCACAGCGCATAACTGTTCTTTCCTCTTCATTTTGAAGGCTTTAGCACTGTCTCTGAAAATGGAAATGGCTCCCGCGACCAGTATGTCACAAGCAAGTTTAAATTGATGAAACCAACGAATCAAGCAGCAACAATTGTGCAGATTTTTAACCGGTACTGCTTTAGCTTGCTGCCTTCGTGCGATCATAGCTGTGGATCAGTTCTTCCATTTTACGGATAGTCTCAGCTCTCTATAGGCTATTTGCCCCGTAATGAAGCCTCTGTGTTTGTCGTCTACGGTATCTTCGGCGTTACTTTATCGTCGGCACAAGTGAGACTGGAAATCATTCATGACGCGCACTGGTAATGTGTCGGACTGCCGCCCGTTTCGTAATTTTATGGCATCATAAATCACGTTCGGATTCAGTAACCATGACGATGGAATGTGGCTGTCGAAAGTAGTTATAAACTTCCCGGAATAATAAGGCTGGGCATGAAAGCTGTGGTTAAGATTGGCATGCTATTTCAGTTTATTATGGCAACGTGTTTACAAAGATCCAGGCAGGAAGAGGCTAGTCGTCATGTTCGATTTCATGTAAGATGCCGTGCCTTTGATTTGACGCCTGCCATCAAATTCTGCGCGGTGACCTTTGTGCACTTCCTGGATGCCGCTGCCTAATTTTCTTGGAATCGATCATGATATTGGGACGCTGTACCGTCCTTCTTCAAATCTGCGCTTGACTAGTGCCCAATGGCGTTCGATCAGTCTGGACTGAGATGGTTTGTGGTTGATGTCTTTCTACGAGCTTGATGTGATTCTCCGTCAGCCACTGTCAGAGTGGATTTGGCATGATGCCGATGCCAAATCAGATCATGAAGGAGGACTGTGCTTTCTATAATGTAGCAACCTGTTCTTCAAACATTCCTTTGATAAATCTCAGCATTTATAATTCGCTTTGTATAGAGAATTGAAGGGCCTGAAGCCGCATGTGCAAATAGCTTGCCAAATGGCCTTCTGACAATTTCCATCATAACGATCGTATCTGGTCGGCTACACGTTCCCAACAGATTTAGTAGCTGCGACTTAACTGATTCTTAGTCTTCTTTGCATGTTTCGTCATCCATCAAAATGCGCTGTCGACATTGTCCAAGTACCTTGCTGCAGGCTTTCAGGCTCTGATTTTGGCTGAATGTCCGGAGTCGTTGCTTTGTGGCTGCGTCGTTCGAATCATTCCGAGCTGATCGTTGAATCTTCGTGCTAGTCCTAGAACTGGACTTGTCCGGTATGAGGCAGACGTTTCCTGGATCAGCCCTGACGTCGAGATTTGCTGGAATACTCCGATAATGAGAGAGCGGTACTCGCCCGAACTTCGATAACGTTTTGCCGTGGAACATTTTACTGTCTGGTGTAAATAACGCCTTTCAGTGCATGAAGTGACGAGAACACTGAAGTCTCAGTCTCAATTCGTGATCATTTGAATACAGCATCCTCGGCAAGTGAGATGAACCGAGATGTCATTTTGACATGTAAAACAAGCAGATGGCGCTTACGCTGAAATACTGCGTGGTTTATGCGTATGCGTCGAATAATATTTATAACTACTTTCGATACACTCATATAATATTGCATATCTGGAATACTCGAGCAATGACCCATACTTGGCTCGGCGCTACACTGATCGATGACGATCGCTGAGCAGCTTTAGTATCGCCCGTGCTATTCTTCGAGAGAGCAGACAGCAGGTAAGCGACAATTTTCGACCAATATATTGAATTAATTTCTGGTCAAATATTTTAGTTTTTTAGAGGGATTTTAATTTACTGTAGGATTGAAGCCAATTATATTGCATTTTAGCGAACATGGATTATGAGATGTAACCGAAGCGAAAATAATAAAATACCTGTCAGAAGAGGAAGGTTTTCATCATTTCCTAAATTCTTGTAATAATGATATGTGACTATTCTACAATGATCAAAACTGATTAATCTAATTGGATAGTTATAACATCATACATATATATACATCTTCGCTAATATCCCATTTGCACTATATATTTCTAGCAGCCATCATTATATGTAAATAGAAAAATATTGGAAATATGAACAGAACTATACATATCATGATAAACGTGCGGCAGCAGAAATGGAATGTCTTTATCTAGTAATAAATCAAAATCACAGGCCTGAATGGTGTTCATTCTCGTCAGTGATATTTCCGCAGCCTAATACAACAATTTAAAGCAATAAATGATTATAGACATATATCAAACATTAAATCGTGGCACGAATGTAACAGAAAGTTTAAGTACCGCAATGCATAAATACTTCCCGTGAAATGGGAATAACGCAATTTAATTGAATTTATGCTTTTATTGAATACATTTCGATGATATTCTTATTTTCTTGGCGTAGAGCTGTAAGCTGTGTGCATTTAATTTTTCGTTTGATGTGAAAATCTGGAATGCGGTGTCGCTGACGAAGATACATTTTCACGGGCTATATTTGATTTTGAACGAAAACTGTAAATTTCGATGATGACTGAAGTGATGATGAATCTTCAATATAAGCGTTCGCCAGTCGAACCACCATTTGGCGGAAAATCATCGGCAATGAATTCGATGGAGTTACGTGTTCTCTGCTTTGCGCTGTTCGGACTCCTTGATAATCTGGGAATGCTCAGAAGATATCGTCGTATCTGTGCAACAGTAGTCGGCCTGTCACAGGCTCGGCAACTCTTGTGAACGTTATTTGGATTTTATGATGAGTGGCAGTAATCGTTCTGCTCTGGTGAGTTCGCTCTATTAATGCTCAGGGGATATGCAGTGAGACAGCTCATTTTGAAAGGTTTCAGGGAAATTTAACTCGGATCAGTGGAGGCTTTTACAGATTACGTGTAACATTTACATTCGATAGATAGTTAGAATAAACAAAACGCTTTGGCTGGTTTGACCACGAGAAGATCCATTTCCATAAACACATCGGATTTTCCATGGTAATGATAAAGATATTAGAGGATTTTATTCATGTAAATTATTATAGGCGTTAATAATCTATGGTTTCATTTGATCGAATGGTGTTTTGAGTTATCACCGATATAAGTTTGATTATCGAAAATAACATACTGCTGCGGCAGTGTTTTTCGAAACGACAAGAAGGCAGCGGAGTTCGAATTTCTAAGGGTTTCTGGCGTATTCTGCGGGGATTCTGGCGTTTGATAAAGGTAGTGTGTTGATCATTCTGGCTTCTGTATCCCCCTTCAAATTTGTTTTCGCTATGATTTCATGCAGTGGAAACGAACAAATGGGTCAAATGATTCGGCTTGCACTATTGGCGCAGCTCAAAGTTGTGTGGTTCTGTTCAATTCATGCGCATGATGAGCGTCTGGAGCCTGCAATTAACGTGAGATGGATATGAAGCTTCTGGAGATTCCATGCATTGTGTGTGTAAATGCTGTATATGATTTCGTACTGAGTTGCAGTTTCGTGATGGGCCCCATCTTACGTATAAGTGATCTTGGATCTGTACAAATTCAGATTTTTTTCTTTATTAGATGATTTTTTTGCGAAATGCGCTGCCGGCGGAATGCTATTGTTTGGAATTTTTGCATGCTGCATTGAAGTGTCAGAAGTCGATGGCTG
The DNA here is from genome assembly GCA_034211315.2 of Aedes japonicus. NCBI lineage: Eukaryota > Metazoa > Arthropoda > Insecta > Diptera > Culicidae > Aedes > Aedes japonicus. The sequence continues at coordinate 65,458 of JASCZW010004959.1, forward strand.
TCGGTATCGTTAGGCTCGATTGTCATCAGGCTCTGATTGGGTACTTTTGAAATTGCGCAAATAATCTTCGTGTATCGAATGCTGAACACTTTAATACGTCTGGTATAACAAATTTTCTAAAATGTATTGATGCACGAATCTTCTCGAAATACTTTTGAATATATATTCCTCATGGTACCTGAGTTCTTGGAATATTTTAATGAACTTCTAGATCTTCAAACATACGTTGAAGTCTACTCTACGCTAAACACTTGGACTACCTATAATCATAGTATCCATGCTCATTTGCAGGTAAATTTGACTATACCATATTTCGAAATGGAGAACTGTGTGGAAAAATATCAAGATATGGAAGTGAATGGCATGCCCAAAGTAGACATGTGCACTTTTCGCGATTATAGTATTCTTCACATATTTGGAAAAGTGATCTTAATATATTTGCTGATCTCTGCGTATCATCTTGTTTCACCGCTGAATCAAGTTTTCTTTGAATTGAGACCTCAATTTAATTATCCTGGAAACGCGCGATGCTCTTACGTGACTGCAATTGTAATAGATCTTACGCAAGGCTATTCGTCTTCAGGCCTTGCTAAGTTCGATGAAAGCAAAGATAGTGTAAAGTAGAAGTATGATTCTTTCAGGAATTTACTCTGAATGCTTCATTTCAACATTATCTATTAATAAGTATGTAACATTTTTATAATCTTCAACACTTTCATGTGCTGAAGTTGCTGGCCTTTCGGCTTCTGAAATAGTATCGTCTACCGACCTCCAGTATAAAAGGCTAAAAAGAGAGTGTGTACAGCGGAACTGAATTCAATGATGAATTAAAACTAAACTAACACAAAGTAATCCTCGTGTGCAGTATGCTGCAGATGGGATCCTTTCATGAAGTGCGGGTGTTGCTGGATTGACAAATTTGGCAGGCAAGTTTTTCGGTTCTATCTGAGCATTGACCCATATAATCATGGGGTACAATGATGGGGTATAATTCAGGTGTCAGGTACTTAATACGGCGAAATATCTCGAATGTCAATAATTACGAAGGCAGTTGCTGCAGTTCGTGTGCCTTTATTTCTATCGGCTCTGAAACAGACGCTCTTTCGTCGTCGGTCGGTAAATCTGGCTCTATTTGATTAATCCCAATCTTGTGTCGCTCGGCTTGCCAGTAATAACCCAACCCCAGAATCGAGACTCGTCATTTAAATACTGTGACATCTAGTAATGAATTTAATTTTATTATTATACATTACAGGTAAACAGAACAAATGCAATGTCTCAATTAACCATTTATATTGTGCAAGCTAGCCCCTTCCAAACGATGATGACGTAACTCGAGCTAATACTGATAGTAACTTTATACTTTACTAAAAATGAATAATAAAACATTGTGCAATAACAATATTGAATAATATTTCACTGAGATATTACGCATGCCTGAGCCCACAACTGATAAATGAACTGATTAAAAGCATTTGCCTGCTGTGCTGCGAAAGGTAAGTTATTTTACAGCGCATTTCAATAATCTGCACTAAATGACTCTCATGAGAATTATATTCGCCAACTATGGCAACCCGGTATTATCGCTTCGAATCAACAACATACACAGATGTAGATAGATCGAACACATACGCAAATGAAGCTAGTGAGTTCAATAAATATAATCGTTTTCATATCTAGTAAATTATTATCGTCTCCTTTTTGTCGTAATCCACTATTCAGTAGTATAAACCCCTATATTATAGTAAATGACGCCTGTATATTCGCAGAAACAAACGCAGGATGTGATTTATTCAGTGACACCCAAATCGAAATATCAAGTCAGTTCAATTGTTTTGTTCAATCCCAATCGGCACTACAGGCAGACTCCATCCAGATGGCTGGGTATTTCTGAATTTCAAATCATTCATATTCAGGCCTTTCGTAAATGTAAATATAATCATCAAGGCCAGATGTATATTATTTCGTTTCTTGACAATTTGATTTTTAATGGATATTTATCTGACACTCGAAACAAATTACTTATTTGGCTAACTGCTTGAAATCTATAAATGTAGGTACTTAATAATTTCCAAACAAATTCTTTAAAACCAGCTATAAATGCGACAAGACGTCTCCGTCTCTAACTTGTGGCCTTTCAGTGCCTACAAATGTTTCTTTTAGCTTACCTTCAACGTTTTCATCATTGTTCGTCTCGGTTCGTTGATAGCATTCTGGATTAACACTTCCGTCGCCCATTTAGATTGCTATAGTTGACATT
>JASCZW010004960.1:0-62802 GCA_034211315.2 Aedes japonicus
TGTATGTACATATGCGCACATATAAACATACACACATGCATACGACGTACACACAAAAATTCATACGTATATTCTCACATATACGCATTGATACATACACGCATACGCACATACATACATATACATTTACACATTCATACATGCATATTATTAAAACACATGACTACATGCACACAAACACACTTGCATTTTCATACACACACTCACATAAGCACATGCAAAATCATACACACGTACACACACTCCCACGTTCATTTATACGCACCTTCACATAAACACATGCGGTTCTAAATACACACACACACACACACACACACACACACACACACACACACACACACGCACACACACACACGACCATAAAACACACCTATATTCACACATAAATACTTATCCCCACACCGAACAAGTAGAACAATTTGAAATGCAATTCTGCATGCTCACTAGCGCCACATAGCAGTGGAAGTCCAAATGGAACGGTTCATCTTTCGAATGCCCTTGACCTTCTGAACAACTTTGCCGAAAACTAGAACTTTCTATCTTATCAGAAACGTGAGATGGAACAAGTTGAAAATACTCAATTTCGCATGCTCACGTAGCGGTGGAATTCCGAAAGAACGGGCCATCTTTTGAATGCCCTTGATCTGCTAAACAACTTTGCCGACGACTAGAACTATCCATCTTATCAGAATCACGAAATAGAACAAGTGGAAAATGTTCAAATTGCATGCTTGGTAGCGCCACGTAGCGAGGGAATTCCAAGCGAAACGGTTCACCTTTCGAATGCATTTGACCTTCTGAACAACTTTGCTCAAGACCGCACCTTTGCAGATATTAAGGGTCTCGAGATATGCCAGCATGAATGTACTTGTATGTATTATCCCTACTTATTCCCACACACATTCACTCCGCTCCTATTTTGTGTTCGCTTGACTCTTGTAACTTGTTTTGCTATCCATTCCACTGTTTAAAAAATCTGTTAAGTATTTGTCATTGCAAAATACTTAGAATGTTATCAAAGTTTTTTTTACACGGATTCCGGAATTAACACGGTTTTGTTTTAACACGGTTTATTCGGAATTAGCACGGTTTTTTACACGGGTTGAAGAAACCGTGCAAAAAGCACGTGTTAATTCCGGGAATCCGTGCAAAAAAGCCGTGCAACAACGTGTAAAAACAACTCTTAGTATATTTGACAGACACTCATGCTGCTCAATCACGACTGGGGCGTCCAACGCTTGTGTACTGCTTTAGTGTTCCTAAAGCCAGTTTTTCATTCTAACTTTTTAGTTTCAATTCTTAGGAAAAAAATCTTCTGACGAAGTGCAGAAAAAATATGATGCATGTTTTTACTGAGCTAAGCGCTTGGTTGAATTTTTATTGTTCAAAAGTTAGAGGTAATTTTAACTAAAAACATGTCCAAACTTAAGCAGTCCTCACTCGCGTGCCCCAGGAGTACCCGGGCTCTTTTATATAGCAATTTGTTCCTTGAACCCTTTTAAACAAGAATTTGATGATTTTCTGGCCAATTCTCGCCTTAACAATCATAAGGTCGAAAAGAAACGGATATTTTTAGTTAAAATGAATCGTAAGTTTTGAATGATAAGTTGTATTGAAAAACTTTTTCAGCAAAACTGTGCACCACAACGTTTTTGTTTGAAGACCACTTTTTCTCAAAATGAGAAACAAAAAAAGTTATAATAAAAAAAACACATATTTTAGAGACAACCTGATTTAAATAGCTCCTTCATGGTCGAATGAGGAGCTAGAAAGGGGGTTTCTTGAGCAAAGTTGCGTGAAATTATATTCACTACAATCTTGATTACAACATCACCCTTCTATTGTGTTTCGTTCAAAAGTTAGCAACAGTGTCGCAAATTTGGAACTACAAAATTATCACCACAAGATGCAAAAACTTGTTTAGGTACAACTTTTTAGAAGACAATATGATTCGAAAACGTAACCCTTAGGAGTTATTAATTTCGCCGTGAAAAAAGGCTTTTCCGATCACTGTGCAACGTGACGATTCTGCATCTCCTGTTGAAATCAACGGTACCATTTGCTTTCTTCTTAGTCTCTAGTTTTCGCTTAACTAGAGCCCAGTACTTTTCTATTGAGCGAAGTTCTGGACAGTTTGGTGGATTGGCTGTTTTTGATCTCTTGTACCTTATATAATTTCAGGACAGATTTCGCATAGTAGCAATAGGCCAAAACAGAGCTGGAGAGTTTTTGCTTCTGATTAACGGTTGCAACCGCTTTTGCAGACATTCTTTCTCGTACACATCCTTATTGATGGTGCCGGTAGAGAAGAAACTTTTCGATTTTTGACCACAACTACATACAATTCGTGTCCTAACTATAGAACCAAGGTTTTTTTCGAGATTAATTAATTAAGAGGATTAATTACCGATTTTTCGAAAATAAGTTGCACAGAACAATAGAAACTTGTTGTCTATTTTTACTGTAGAAAACTCTAAGCAAAAAGTACCTGGCGTCCACTGGTTACGGAGCTGCAGTCAATGACGCAGCGGCAGCGGCTTACTAAGATGGTCAACTCGCTTTTCCCGGTGAATCGCGACGTGGTGGTGGTGATGGACAACGAGACCTATCTCACCCTGGCAGGGCACTTCGTAATTCAACTCTCCCACTAAGGAAGTGAGCTCCGAGGTGAAATTCATTTCACACATCAAGTTCCCCAAGAGGGTGCTGCTGTGGCTGACAATCAGCGAGCAGGGGATGTTGTAGTACGAAATGCCTGCCGGAAGTTGCGTCGGACATCAAGAAATACCATAACGGCGAAGACGCGGTGTTCTGGCGGACTACTCGAGGCGATCGTTGGAGGAGATGGAGCGGCTGAATATCGATGTGGAACCTAAGGCGGCGAACCCACCCAACGTCCCCCAGCTGCGTCCTCTCCAGAATTTCCTAGCCAACCTGAAGCGTAATGTCTACTGCAACAATTTTGTCTAGATAACTGAGGAGGAGTTGATAAATAAAACGAAGACAGAACTCAAAAACATGCCTACACGCATGTTTTCGTCCACCATGGCGAATGTTCCGGTTAACTACCGGAAGGCCGCTCGCAAGGGCATATAATTTTTTTGCAACTAAGCTTAAATAATTACCTTCCATGGGAAATTTATAAAAATAATTTATCTATCTTAGCTTTTTTTTTATCACCATTCCAAAAAAGGTTATTTTTTGTAATGCAAACGTTATGTTCCAGGTTGTTTCACATATTTCTATGCAGACAAGTTTGCTCGCAAGCATCTACAGAAAACGAAGGTTTTCATCACTGGATCGACTATGAATGGGCAGGATGTCATGGACTGGTATAAGCAGAATGATATTGACGTTTTTGAAAGAATGTCTCGACTACAAGAGTGTTTCGACCATATTTTTGTCGGCTTAATCGAAAGACATTGGTCAACTATCATAATCCAATTGAAGAAGTTTTAAACCAATAATATAGAAAATACCTCGAAACGCTGATGAATTTTTTTTAAAGGTTTTCTCTTGAAGTTTAGTAGATTCCCACGTAACCACAAGTATTGCATTATTGCACTTATTCAACCCAAAATCAACATCGGTAATGCAGTACCGCATCAATTCAACAGTTGTCAAGTAATTAAGGGTTAGATTAGCTTAAGAATGTATTGATGCATTACCAATGCAATAATGCTACTTTAGTAATGCCTTATGGCATTACAAAAGATATAGCATTAGTTTGATCTTAGGGGGGCCCTTTTCAGCTTTAATCTAACTTTAATGATGCACTAGACGTAATACATATGCCCTATATATGCATGCAATTACAGCCTCGTGGTTACTTGGGTTCCCAGCAGAATGAAACCTTGTCCGTTTTTTTATGTACTTTTTTGGCGAAATCATGTCTCATTTTGTAAGGCCAAATGCGTGGATCAGCTTAAGACTGTTTGTCAGAATGTTGAATAAAGGGTGTTTCAAAATTTAATATCACCAAAATATCAAAATTTGGTCGACTTAAACTTGACGCATTTCCTTCCATCGAGCCTAAAAATTTCTTGCACACCCCTCATTTTGAAGATGTGTACGTGTAGCATCATGCTTCTCGACAAATATCAACGTCATCAATGATAACAACGCATCAAAGTGTTTGGTGAACGTTGCATGGCAACAACCAAAGCTGGATCGTACGAAATGTGAATGCCGCTAATCAACTGCGATCGACATAAAGTGTTCGCCTGCTGTTTCGAGTCGAACCCCAACATCTACGTCCGAGATGTCGCAAAGAAGCTGGGAGTGGCACCTTAAACCGTGAATAGAGCTTAAAAACAAGCTGGGCTTTGGACTTACAAGAAAGTGGTGACAGACTTTAAGCAGCTTCCTGGACAGGAATTTTATACGGCAACCGGACGGGAAAAGGTGGCAGATATTTTCAAGCACATTAAACTGTCAAAGTTCACGAAGAAATATCTGGTGTGGCAGGCCATCTGTAACTTGTGGCTTGGAAAGCAACGTTCACATTGCGACCGGAACCGTCAATCAGGAAATTTATCTGAGCGAGTGCTTACAAAAACGTCTACTGCCTTTCCTGAAGCGACACAATTGTTCCGTTCTATTTTGGCCGGATTTGGCATCTTGACATTACGGAAAAAAGGCCATGGAGCTGCCAACAACGTTCAAGTGGTGCTCAAGGACAAGAACCGTCCCAACACGGCAGAGCTCCGCCTAATTGAATAATATTGGGACACCGTCAAGCGGAACCTTAAAAAGACGAAAAAAGCTGTTGTGAGCGAGAAACAGTTCAAGGCAAACTGGCGTTCTGCGGCGAATAATGTGAACAAGGAGACTGTACAAAATCTCATGGCAGCTGTTAAACGGAAGAACCGGCAATTCACATTCAATTAAAAAGAAGCTCACCTGAATATTTCTCCTGTAGTCTGCATTAACTGAACTTGAAAAAGAAAAAGAATTTGACTTATTAATAAAAACTTTGATTGACTCACACAATTTACTGTTTAACCAAATTTTGATCGGAAGACTTTTTAATCTCGAAATCAAAACAGACGCACAAATCTTCAAAATGAGGGGTGTGCAAAATTTTTTAAGGCACGATGAAAGGAAATGCGTCAAGATTAAGTCGACCATATTTTTATCGAAACACCCTTTACTAGTTCAGCGAAATTCTTCAGAGAAGTTCAGGGCAGTTCTTTAGAGAAATGCGGGGAGATTCGTTAAAGAAGTTCAGGGATGTTCTGCAGAGAAATATAAGGACATTCTTCAGAGAAGTTCGGGAAATTTCTTCAGAAGAGATCAAGGAAGTTGCTCCAAAAACTTCAGATAATTCATAAGAGAAGTTTATGTAATTTCTTCAGAGAATTTCAGAAAAGTAATTTCAGGGAAGTTTTTTTGATGAATTTCAGGGAAGTTCTTTAGCGGAACTACAAGGAAGTTCTTCAGAGCAACTTCAGGGAAGTTCTTTATAGAAATTCAGTGTAGTCATTTGTAGAAGTTCACGGAAGTTTTCAAGGTTTGAAGTTGTGCAAAAGCTTCGGGGAAGTTCTTCAGAGATCTTCGGTGAAGTTCTGCAGAGATCTTCGGGGAAGTTCTTCATAGAAATTCAGCGAAGTTCTTATGAGAAGTTCAGAAGAATCAGCCAAATTATTTGATTTGTGGTTTCAAATTATTCGTATGTGCCGTTCTTAGAGCAGAAAAATGAAAAAAAAATTGAAATTACAGGTTCATATAAAATTTGTTTCTATATAATTTAGAAAAGTAGTGTCTGTCCATTTTACGTGATCTTGTATAAATAAAAATTAGTTGGGGTTAACTTTGTCACGATTTAACTCGCGAGCGGAAGGACCGTTTGGCAAGATTTTTGCTTTGTTGGATTCGTCTTGGATACCGAAAGGTTCTTATGATGGTTTGAAACCCCTCCCTTCTCTAGAAAGGGGGGCTCCCATACAAGTGGATCACAAATTTCTGCATAACTCGAGAACTGATCAAGCAAAGGAACCCAAATTTAGCATGCGGAAGCTTTTGGAGGCAAGCAATATTTCTATGGTAATCAGAAACCCCTCCCATCTCTAGAAAGGGAGGCTCTCGTACAAATGAAACAGAAGTTTCTGCATATCTCAAGAACTAATCAAGCAAATGGAACCAAATTTGGCATGTGGGGTTTTCTGGAGGAGAAAAATGTTTTAATGTTGGTTTGAGACCCCTCCCCTCTCCTAGAAGGGGTGCTGTCATACAAATGAAACTGTAATTTCTTAATGACTCTAGATCTAATAAAGCAAATGGAGCCAAATTTGGCATGCGGGCATTTTAAAGACAATAAATGTTTCTACGATAGTTCGAGACCCCTCCTCTCTCTCTCTGTTAGGTTGGGGGCGGTGCTCCCATACAAATGAAACAAAAGTTTCTGCATAACTCGAGAGCTAATCAAGTGAATGGAGCCAAATCTAGCAAGTAGATGTTTTTGAAGGCAAGAAATGTTTTTAAGGTAAATCGAGACCCCTCCGCCCTCTGTAAGAGGGGGGGTTTCTCATACAAATGACACACAAATTTGTGCATAACTCCAAGCTAATCAAGCATATGGAACCCAATTTGGCATGTGGAGGTTTTTGGATTAGATAAATGTTTCTATGGAAGTTTGAGACTCCTCTGCCATCTGGAAGGGGCGGGAGGAGGGTTTCCATACAAATGAAACACAAATTTCTGAATAACTCGATAACTTATTAAGTTAATGGAACCAAATTTGGCATGTGGAGGTTTTTGAAGGCAAGAAGGCAAGAAATGTTTCTATTGTGGTTTGAAACTCCTCCGCTCACTGAAAGAGAGGTCTCTTATACAAATAAAATATGAATTTCAGCATAACTCGAGAACAAATCAAGCAAATGGAACTGAATTTGGCATGTGGAGGTTTTTGAAGGGTAGATTTCTATATACATAAAAATGAATTTCTGTCTGTCTGTCTGCCTGTCAGACCCTTATAGACTCGGAAATTTCTGAACCGACCAACGTGAAAATTTATATGAAGGGCTTTTTCTTATGATTGTTTGAGACCCCTACTCTCTCAGGAAGGGGGGCTCTGATACATATGAGACACAAATTTCTTCATAACTCGAGAACTAATCAAGCAAATCGAATCAATTTTGGCATGTGGGGGGTTTTAAAGGCAAGAATGTTTCTATGGTGGTTCAAGACCCCTCCCCTTTTTGAAAGGGCGGGAGTTTCAAACAAATGAACTACAAATTTTAATTATAATCGAAAAGCCCCGTGTGATTGTTCGAGAACTAATCAAGCCAATGGAACCAAATTTGGCATGTGGGTTTTTTTTAAGGCTATCATTGTATGGTGGTTTGAGAAACCACCCCCTCTGGAAGGGAGGGCTCCCATACAAATGAAACACAAATTTCTACCAATTATATTGTTCTTTAGGTGCTGTGGATCTAGCTCTTCCCAGGCGCGCTCCAGGGCTTCAAAATAATTATTTTTATTGCTAACACCAGTTTTGTCAACCCTGGCATCGAGAATCGTCCACAAATTCTCGATGGGATTGAGGTTCGGGCTTTGTGGAGGCCATTCCAGCGGTTTGATCCGACAAGACCGGAAGAAAGACTGGGTCTTCTTGGCAGTATGCTTCGGGTCGTTGTCCTGCTGGAATATGAACTTCTCTTCAAGGCCCGTCTGGATCAGCGAAACCTCCAGATTTTCTCGCAGGATGTCGATGTAAGAATCTGCCGTCATTATCCCGTCGATTTTCACCAGGGTTCCCACTCCACCCCACGAAAAACACCCCCAGACCATCACATTTCCTCCTCCATGCTTCATCGTGCCTTGGATGTGGCGCTCCTGAAGCTCTTCTTCCGATCTGCACCAAACACGAACCCGCCGCTTTCGGTTAAACAGCTCGAATTTTGATTCGTCCGTCCAGAGAACCGTTTTCCAGAACTCTAGGGGCTTATCAGCGTGCTCCTTAGCAAACTTAAGCCGTTTGACTTTGTTTGCCTTGCTGATAAATGGGCGCTTCCGGGCCAGTTTGCTATTCAACCCCTGTGCTACGAGACGGCGACAAACAGTTCGACCGGAAACTGATAACTGAAGGGTTTCCTGGATCTCGCGGACAGTTACCTTCGGGTTCTTCTTGACTTCGCGCATGATCTTGGTGTCCGTTCTCGCATCCGTTTTCCGCTTCCTGCCTCTGCCAGGGCGATCCACCACTGATCCAAACGTTTTAAGCTTCAGAAGAATTTTGCCAACCGCTGCCTTACTGATACTGTACTTCTTAGCGACAGCCCGGTGCGATTCACCGTTTTGCACATCACGAACGACCAATTTTCGGATACACAAGGGAATTGCTTTCGAAAGCACTGCGTTCTCCATTTTTTTCAATTGAATCAAATGCGATCACGTATACAAATGCACCAGGTTGAGCCGTTTGCTTCAAAACATGTCAAAATATCAAATCATAAACAATCGAGGGGTCTTCCAATGGAAACTTATCGAAAACATATCGATTTTTGAAGTGGGCAGTTTATACTGTTTTATTTTCAACACAAATTGATTTTTTTTTCTTTAAGTAAAACTCCTTTTTTCAGTATTCCATAAGAGAAACTTAAAAAGAAAATAAAAAATAAAATAAGAAAAAAACTACACTGTGTTTACTTTAATTTGAACCAAGTAAATGAAAGAAATTGAAAACAGAAGAGGTGGGCAGTTTATTTTGCCTATCAGTGTATATGTTCCTTTGACTAAAAAAACAAATATGTTCCTTAGTTTGAATTAATTCAGACTAGAGTTCAGAGGTAGGTCTGGCACCCCGTAACGCACCACGAAAAGGTGATCTACCAGCGTTACGGTTCAGACAAGTGGCTTACCGTAGACTATGAACGCAAAACGATGCAAAAATCATCTCATATATACGCACCTGAAAAGATAGAAGAAAAAAAAACAGATATAATCAGTAAATAGTATTAATAAGTATCCAACAAAAACAAGTAAGAGCGCTCAAATCGCGTCAATCTACCTTCAAACGCTGAATCGGAGAAACTTCAACATATCATCTAGATTCATTCCCAAACTATACACAGCGCAACTTCTGACCTAAAACAGCAAATCACACTTAGCGGCCAGTCAAATGCTTGCATTTCACGTGGAGCCAAGTGCCTCTCTCTCTCTCCCTCTCAACGGCCGGTCCTCGTGTCCAGCACTGGAGAAACTTTTCCGCCAATCTAGCACACCGGGTTCTTTGAGCCATGCCGAGTGGCGCCAGGCCAATCAATCTTGAATGAATAAATTATAGAACAAATTGGCTTTCCCGCTTGCCGATTTTTTCCTCACCCCATCTTTTTTCCAACTCGGCTAGATGACGAGATGAAGATTACTCTACTACCTAGCCATTTTTCAAACGAAGCTCGATGAAATTTTACGATAACGGGACAGGGACAAGTGTTGCCCTTAGGTCCTTCGTATTTTTGGGCGGGGAGGGGGAGGGTTAGCGACCTTAATGGTCTCCCAGGAGGTTCCGTGAATAAAATAGACCATCGCAGGACCACCGTCGTCGCGCGTCGGTGTGGGACGGAGCAAACTTTCTCCAAATTTTTGCTGACTTCATTGGAAGCTATTTTCTCGTTTCCAGTCAGTCAGCATGATAACACGACAACGATGGGTAAGATTATGTTGTTGTGCTGTGATGTGCAAGCATAGTTATCGAGCAGAGTTGTGTATTAATTCTTCCTTGTGCTTTCTTCTTCTTCTCGTTAGTATTCATTTGCGAGAAAGGGAAAGTGACGGCTCAACGCAACGTGGCTGGTCCGTACAGAAGTCGACAGGCGTGTGCCATCGTCGTATTAACGAATCGAATCAACCGGGATTCAAAGGCCGAACAAGATTGGGAGGAAAACAGCAGAAAAAATAAAATCGGTGATTATGTGCTTTCGTATAATTGTATATGCTCTTTGATTAGATTGGAAATTAGGAGGGAGGATTATTTGATTCTCACAGCGGGGAGGAAGGCGCTGCAAAAAAAAAGAGATCATCGACTTTGGCATGCGATAATGGGGAAAGAATATTTTTTGGCAGCTCGTGGAGACAAGTGCTGATCGATTGATTTTGTTCGTTCGAAATGTTTGTGCTGAACGGACTTCAACGGTTTGCTGACGTTGATCAATCAGAACATTTCAAGATAGCATCAGATTGAACAATGATCCTATTAATTTAATTTCATTACATTGATTGAGTCTTAATGTTAAGCTAATTGAATTTATTCCATTTTGTTCACCCATGTTCACATAGACAAGATCGGTAGTTTAGTGCAATGGGTTTTTTAGCCACTGGAAAGTTAGAATGTGTTAGTAGGGAGGGGCCCTACAAACATATTCCAACCGTCCAGTGGCACTAACGAGGGGTCGTAAGGGTTTTATTATCCGGACCAGGACGAGGCCAGGACATTTCTTGATTGTTGAAGACTACATCACTTCTATCGATAGAATCAGTGATGAAAATACTGCTTCTATCGATGGATGCCTATAACACTCGTACAACAATCGGGGGCTTGAGCTATCTACGGAAGATATCGCGTTCCTTATGCGGTGTTCTTAACAAATGATTACACCAGTCAGTCAGATAAAGATAAAAACAGTTCTAAATACCAACATAATAAAAACTATGGAGTCCCAAAGCATAACACAGTAAAATTAACACAAAAACGTGAGAATGTTATTCATAATATTTAAAATTTGCAAAACTGTACCCAGATAGTTTTTCAACATTTCTCACAAAAGTTACAGTAGCTAAACGTTGCAATTCTAAAAAAAAAGGAAAAATTATTCGACAAAAAATTTAAAAAAATAACTATAAGAATTGCAACAGCTATTACATCAACGAAATGAAATTGAATTCAGAAAATTGAAGATCTAGTTATGAACCATTCGCCAGAACGATTGACAATTAACAATAGAGAGCTACTGGTCTAATGAATGTCTTTGTAGTTCGGCGAACATTGTTTAGTTCTAGAATCCTTCGAAGTCACGATTTACAGATATACTGTACCTTAGTATTTCTCTGTTGGTGTCATTAGCGGCGTCGGAAAAATATTGTAATTTTTTTTTTTTTTTTTGTAATCTGTCAGGTACAAACTAACATACACAGGTTGGTGTTAATTTATCTTCAGTTCAGTAGACCTACTGCAAAGTTCTCTTCAAGTCGAGCACCCGTCTGTCGCAAACAAAACAGACCTTTTTGGCTAAGGACTAGCTATTTCTAATGAATTTAAAGGAATGTAACGTTTGCTTTAAAAAAAACCTGGCCAAATTTGGCTATTTTTCATGTGTATTACCTCACCCGCATTGACAAAACTACCCATGCAGCGTCAATCATAGTAACCCAAGAGTTAGCAGACAAAATTTGACAGCTCTATCAGTCGAACTCTAACCGTGATAGCAAAAACAGTAGAGCAACTCTGTTCAGAAGTGTGTGCGTTCAAAGAACAGCACCCAGCCGCGTCTAAAACCGACATCGTGCGGCACTTTGTGGACGCTGGATACGCCCGTTCCGTCATTTTCAACATCTTGGCACTATTAGACAACAATCAGAGCATCGAAAGAAAGCCCATTCCGGACGGCCGACGACCCTGAGCGACAAAAAGCTCCAAAGGATGCTGAAGAGGAAGACCGAGGAGAAAGTGGCTACATCGCTCCGTGCGCTTGGCTGGGAGGTCGGTTCAACCGGCCAAACAGCAAAAAAAGTCCCTGGCGGACATGAACATACATGCCAGGAAGCGGAAGTCAAGTCCACTGGTTTCGAAGCTACCGGCAATGACGCAGCGGTAGCGGCTGAATAAGATGGTCAACTCGATTTTCCCAGCGAATACGTGGCGGTGGTGATAGACGACGAGACCCATCTCACCCTGGATGGCAACGACTGGCGGGCACTTCGTATTTTATTTCCCGCACGAAGGAAGTGACGTTCATTTCACACACCAAGTTCCCCAAGAACTTGCTGCTGTGGCTGATTAGCAGCGAGAAGGGGATGTCAAAGCCGCTATTCTTTCGCTCCGGACTGGCCGTGAACGGGGAAATTTATGGTACGGAATGCCTGCAGGTAGTTGCTTTGTTCATCAAGAAATACCATAAGGGCGAAGACGCGGTGTTCTGGCCGGATCTGACGTCGGCCCACCCCTCCTAACGATCGTTGGAGGAGATGAAGCGGCAGAATATCGATGTGATACCCAAGTCAGCTAACCCGCCGAAAGTCCCCCAGCTGCGTCTTATCAATAATTTTAGAGCCAACCTGAAACGTAAGAACTACTTCTACAATTTTGTCGCGAAAACTGAGGAGGAATTGGTAAATAAACGAAGAAAGAACTCAAAAACATGCCAATACGTATGTTTTAATCCGCCATGGCGAATTTTCCGGTTAACTGCCAGAAGGGCACTCGCAAGGATGTAGATTATTTTTGCGAGTAAGTTCTGTCCAGTTATAATCCGGAATTACTTATTGTGTTGCAGCGGCACGGAAAGTGACGGAAAGTGAGTTTTTACATCGGTTTGTTCACATAGGCGCTCACTTTCTGTGGTATAAATATGACGGTGTTTCGTGCAGTGAGTCAAAAGTTATTAAAGATGGAAGCCGAGAAGAGAGAAAAAAAAAATCTGCACACCCACGTTGATAATCCCACGTGGTCCGCAATAAAAATCGCAAAAACGTTGAAAATCGCCAAATCAACCGTTTATAATGTGCTCAAATGTTTTAGGGAGCAAAAGAGCGTGGATCGAGTGCCTCAAGGTAAGCGTCATAGTGGAACATATGACCACAAGCTGAACCAGAAGATGTTGAGAACCATCAGAGCATACCCTGGACTATCAGATAATGAAATCGCACAAAAATACGCTGAACCGTTCGAAGAATTTGTTTGCGAGCAAGATATCGTTCTTATCAAGCCAGCAGCAACTAAACAGAACGTTGAAGCAAAATTTCGTCACCTAAACTCGAGCTCGGAAATTGTACCAGCAGGTTTTGACGAAGTACCAAGGATGCCTGCAAATCGACGATGAAACTTACGTCAAAGTGGATTTCGGACAGCTTTCTGGCCAAAAAATCTACATGGCGACGGCACGAGGAGATGTTCCTGCGAAGTTAAAGTTTGCTTTTATAGACAAACTTGCCAAAAAAAACTGATGATTTGGCAAGGTATATGCAGCTGCGGAGCAAAGACCAAAGTGTTCGTGACGAATAAGACGATGGACTCTAAGCTGAACAAGAAAGAATGGCTCAAAAACCGCGTACTACCGTTCATTAAAGCCCATAAAAGTCCCGTGAAGTTATGGCCAGATTTGGCGAGTTGCCACCAGGGTTGCAATTTCTCTGGGGAGAATCACCCGGGTGCACTTTTCTAACTCTCTTTGGTGAACCTCACTCAGTCTCTACGGAGATTTTTTTCCTGACACCACAGTAGAGATTGTTCGATAAAGCACGGGAGAGCGAGAGAATTGACAGTTCGCTGCCTGAGCGTTCATACACTCACTGCAGTGTGAACGACGAAGAGTGAAAGAGCGAAAAAAACTACACCGCACAAACGTGAGTGAAACCTTGATTCAAACATTAAGATAAAATCGCTGGAAAACGGGAACAAGAAAGTACAGTCCGAAGTTTTTTTCGCGACTCCCGGTTCCTTTTTTGTACTTTCAGAATATCATAGATCATAGAACATTACGAATTATGGGCCGCAGGTCTAGTCGGTAAAGGCACGGAACTACCAATCCAGAAGACGCGGGTTCGATTCCCAGCCCAGTCGACTTAAATAAATATCGACTTCCCTGGGCATAAGAGTATCATTGTGCTTGCCACAAAATTTAAAAATTCATGCATAGGTGATTGGCTTCGAAAGCGTAATAACTGTGCAAGGGCATCTAGAACATTAGGTTGTGAGAGCCTGGAAATCAGCTAATTGCGATAAGCAATATGCTTGGATACGCCGAAAAGAAGACGAAGAATATTAAGAAATCAGTAACATTGTAAAAATGTTCAAATTCAACTGTTGCGGTATAAAACTAGCAATGAATATTTTCACCAGGGTGACTCTCCCCTGTGAAATAATTCTGCTCTCTTCGGTGCTCCTCAGAGATCACTCACACGCTCCGGTCTGTTTGTATGGTGAGGGTGCAAACGACAGACACTTGGGTGTCACTCAACTTGTGGTGTCTAGCAGAGAGTGGAAACAAAACAAAAATCTCTCGAGTGAGTTTGCGTTTGCCAATCTCCGGAGTACCTTTTCACTAAGCACCTTGCTAGCACCGAGGAGAATTGCAACTCTGATTGCCATTACAGCCGGGAAGTTATCCAGTGGTACCGCGATAATAACGTAGATTTCATCGATAAAAACATAAATCCATCCAACTGCCCACAGTTCCGGCCCATCGAGAGATTTTGGGCAATTATGAAGCGGAAGCTTAAGAAAAGTGGAAAAACAACTCGGGACGCGACTCAGATGATCAGAATGTGGAACAAATGTGCCAAGGAAGTTGTCTCCGGAGTTGTGCAGTGTTTGATGGAAGGAATAAAAAAGAAAAAGCGAATTTTCATTAGAAACGAAGAGAAATGATTTGTATTGATATTTTTTCCTTAAAGTACAGTAAATTACCTTCATTTGGATGTATTAAACGTCAATCCGTTACCGAGATACACATGGTTTTATTATTCCGGATTCTGAATGGGCATAGCTGTAAGCTTAAAAAAAATCCTTCCATGGGAAGTTTATCAAAAGCAATTATCTGTCTTAGCTCTTTTTTATCATCATCCGAAAAAGTCCATTTTTTTAATGCAAACGTTAGACTATTTTTTTAGATTCATCAGAAGCATACAGAAACAATTTCATGATGCAAATCAATGCATTAGACACGTGAGGACCATGTGGCTCAGGTTTAAGCTGAAGGCGTCATTTGGCGATTCTACCCCTGGAAAAGGGTTCGATACGATGTGTGACATCCGTGGCGAAAATCAAATCGGACACCCGGAAAATACAGCAGGTCACATTACAACAATCAATGGAAAAATTCAACGATGGATTACCGCCAAGAAATTCAGGATGCCCAGCCCACACGCAGAAGTTAAGGTTACCGGATAATGTAGGTTTCCTTCACCCATGTTTCATTTTCTGCGTAAGCGGGAGTTTTTTCACTTAATTCAGAAGTATGGGCAAATAGATGAGGGGTTATTCATAAGCCACGTAGACTTTTTAGGGGGAAGGGGGGGGGGTGTTTGACAAAAGTCTACGCTCCATACAAAAGTTCAAAAAACTGTATGAAGAAAAGTCTACGAGGAGGGAGGGGGGGTCTGATATTTTCAAAAATGAGTCTACGTGGTTTATGAACAGGCCCTGATGACGATATTGCCCTGAATTTGTATCCATTTGATTTAATCATGGTTCCAAAAGTGGCATGCGAGTGGATTTTCTTTTAAAACTTTTGTTGTTTTTTAGATTGACTGCAACAAGTTGTTTTGTTGTATTGAACTGGTCGTAAATCGGAGCAGATAATTATCTAGCTCATCTTCAGTATCACAGTCCATATCACTGTCCGAAGAAAGTTCTGAAATCAACATTCACCTTATTATGTTTCACTTGATACTAAATATTTCCATACTTTAGACCGAATTTTAGATGTTTAGATGATTGAAATTTGCCAATCATCCATAGTTGATTAAAAGGAGATACATTTTTAGTTTTAATTTATACTTGCTATCGACAAATTACATAACTGCTATCTAGTTTTTTTCTGAAAATCCTGCATGTTTTGAGACACTGTATCTTTCTTCCGAAAGTGCCGCTTGACAATCGCTCGATACCGTTCAATTGGCCGAAGATCCGGACAGTTCGGCGGAGCGATGTCCTTTTTTACGAATTGTACATTATTGTTTGCCAACCATTGTAGAATCGACTTGGCATAGTGGGTGGAAGCCGAATCCGGCCAGAATAAAGGAGGAGTGTTATGCTTTCTATACAGTGACAGCAATCCTTTCTTCAAACATTCTTCCTAGTACATCTCGGCATTGATTGTACCTTTCGTGAAAAAATATCAACGAGCGCAAATCACAAGTAAAATTCGCTTGCCTGACCAGCACCTTCTCGCCGAACTTTTGCATCGCCACAGTGCTATCAGCATCCTCCAGGTCCTTGTCCACCGATTTCGTAAAACACTTTGGTCCGGGCAGCTCCGAAAATACTCTTTTCGCGCTCTTGTTTTAGCCCGAGTTTGCTGCTCCAGCGATTTTTTCGGCATCTTCTGTTTCTTGTACGTTTTCAAGAAGAGTAGGCTCTGGTTTTAGCTGGACGTGTTGTTTTTTTTTGCTCGCTGTCATTTTGACGGTTGTTTCTAGTATGTTAAAGTTAGTTAAATATAGTAGATTTAATTGATGGTGACTTCGTGTGTTAATATGTGCATTGATGTTGTTCAACTAGCAATTATGGAGCATGTGTGTAAGGTATTCAGCTGTTGGCTGTTCAGTGCTGGTTGCCTGATCGTTTTTTTTTTGGATCGTATACGGGATTAGATGGAACCCAGCTAGACTGGTGTTAACATTAAATTATTATTATAGAAAATATTTTGCCAAATTTTCTTTATCCTATATGCACTATTTTTAGTGCAAACAACTCAATTTATATCAGAAACTAGAAGGCGACAGTTGAATTTCACATTTGAGCGTGGACATAAGTATTCGTCATATAAATAAACTTTCTTGTTTTTTGCATTTCAAACAATCTGGAAACACTGCATATAGTTGAAACTGTAATTTGTTATTCATTGTTATTTAATGGATGTGGGGTCGGTTGTTTTTATAATTTATATTCGTCATCCGATGAAAATGTTGGTACAACTGTTCAGGATATTATCAAACGACATAAGAACAGCGAAAACATCGGAAATAAAGCTTGGAAAGGTCGTTCGTGCAAGTTATCAGCAAGGGGAAGGCGGAAAATCATACAAATTATTGGAAAGAACCGAAAGCTTCATCGTCAAAAGTACGTGCAGAGATACGAGATTTCAGTGGAACTGAAGTTCATTCCAGAACGGTTCGCATAGTTTTGAATAAAGCTTAATACAATGCACGTGTTTGCCGTAAGAAGCCTTTGATATGCAAAGTTATTCAAACTAAACGACTTAACTTCGCTAAAGAGTACCAGAACCACTCAACCCGTTTCTGGGATAAGGTGCTATTCTCTGATGAGAGCAAATTCAACGTTTATCGGTCTAATTGACGTATTAAAGTGTGGTGGAAACCAGGAACTGAGCTGCAGAGGTAAAACATTCAAGCCACTGTTAAACATGGAGGTTCTTCAGTAATGGTCTGGGGCTGTATAGTTGCATCTGGTGTTGGGTTTAAAAAAGGAGCAATATCTGGATATTTTGAAACAAAATATGAAGAAGAGTGCTGAAAAGTTGGGAATAGGAAGCGATTTCTATTTCCAACAAGACAACGATCCAAAGAACGCCGCAGAAGTTCTTCATCTATGGCTGCTTTACAATACTCCTCAACAGCTTAAAACACCACCCCAATCACCGGACATGAATCCGATTGGACATTTGTGGGATGTACTTGATCCATGCATTCGGGAACATCACATAACTTCACAGAAGCAGCTGAACGAAATTATTCGTGAGGAATGGAATAAGATCGAGCCCTCTGTATGCGAACTGGTGCATTCAATGCAAAATCGCTTGAAAGCAGTTATTTCGCAGAAAGGATTGAATGCGAATTATTAAAGTTTGCAAAAATTGATCTGAACTAACTTTTCTGATCAATTTTATGTAAGACGAATGCTTTTGTTCAGTTATTTTGAAAGTTTTTGTTATATCACCTGAATTTATCCAATATGTTAAATTTTGAATGAAGAAAAATGAAAATTATTATTATTGATTTGTTATATTTGTATGATTAATTGAGCTCTTTTAAAATTGATATCTTAGATATTCAATAAGAATTCAAACGAATGCTTGCGACGAATACATATGTCCATCATTTTAAGTACTTTTAATATTTTTGATACCAACATAGTTTTAGCTACCGTAGTGGATGTTGTGCAGTGGAGAAAATTCCTTTAATCGCACACACTTTTTTTACCGTTTCCCTGACCCAGAAAATCGGACAACAAAGGACTGCGTTAACTTTCTTAGCTTCGTCACTCCCAATGACCTACACACATATTAATATAAATATGCTTTGTCGCCAAGGAAATCCTCCTGCACAATATCATCCAATTTCCAACTCCATATGCCTATGAAGGTAGCATGAGTTCTCAGCATCTTCTAAAGCAGACATCTAATCAACACTTCGATGGATGAAGAGCCTGTTAGACCCAAGGCAGCTCTTCTTCCATCGTCTCAACAACAGCCAACCCAGGATAGTGTATGGTCGGAAAATGTTATGCTATGCTATGCTATCTTCTGTTTTTTGTACGTTTTCATGAAGTTCCGAACTTTGATCTGTTTGATTATCCCTATGCTGGTGTTGAATTGCTTTGCCAAATACTGCGTCGACGCCGATGAGGTTTTTCTTTGTACTCAACCACTTTCAATTCATAGCCGGGCTCGATTGCACAACTGTTTTTGACAGATAAACAAACATGTCACGGCAAATCACACTAAAAAATTTAAGCTATTTTAGAGTAATCAGGCTGTTTGAATGAACTTTTTGATAACCTCTTTATTTCAGCACTTTTGCAAATCTTCCTTCTTTGTAGATTTCGATAATTTTTTCTTTCAAACTTTCTACGGAACATTGAACTTTGACTTTGCAATAAAATATTCTTGCCCAGGAAATTGACGGAAGTCAACGATGTTTTACTCTTCATTCCGGTTTGGGACTTTTTGCACCTTGTGAACATGTAACCCAGCACATTTCTTGGTTTTCTGCACCAAACCAACTGACATCTTGAACTTTTTGCGACATCTCGAATTGACATGTTTGGACGGTTTTTTAACTGTTGCATAACTATCCTGGCCATTTTACTGTCCATTGGACTACTTGTACGACCACTCCCACTTTTGGGGCACTCAGACGCTCCTAGAAGGTTTTTATCAGGCGAGATACAGTTGCATTTGCAATTTCAAACTCTTTAACAATCCATCGGTGCGATGCCTCTGGATTTTGGTTGTAAGTGCACAGCATTTTTTCACGGACATTTTTTTGTTTTGAGTACATGACGGGAGCAACTGTATGAATAACTATGAATCTTGACAGATGTAAACAATACACTATGATTAAGACTTGCTCAAATATTTAGGTATTTTTACTCATACGGTTCAAGAGTTACAGAAAATTTCCCGTGTGCCATTTTTATCGAATACAATTTTTTTGAATTTTTTTTTTGCCAAATTCGGTTTTATTTCTCAACATACTCTCCTTTTAGGTCGATACAGCGAGTCCAGCGATTTTCTAATTTATTTATCCCATCCAAATAGTACTCTTTCGGAAGTCCTTCAAAATAGCCATTGGTTTTAGCTATGAACTCATCATTTGAGTAAAATTGCTTACCGGTGAGCCATCTCACAGTGGGAAAAAAAGTACATGAACCGCGAAAGAATTCGATAATTCAGCTCCAGGTAGCACAAGGTTACTGAACAATAGCACTTTTTATGTGAAATTTCCTGGGAAATCGAATGAAAGGAGTCTCACTTGCCGACAAATTCAGAGGACGGAGATACTGGGCTTATTTTACCTAACTTCCCCCGTATTTTCGAATAATGCCCAGTAATCTATGCTTGGAGGGGTCTGCGGTAGTCAAAATAGGCCTATTCTTATGTAGAATTTCCCTAAGAATCGAATGGAGGTCGCGGTCGCGGTGAAGATCACGCGATTATCATCGTGAAGATCACTGTGAATATACGCTCTCATGTCGAAGATATAGGAGTTAGAGCAAGGTACTGCACTACAAGTTCATCATACATCATATTATCATATCGACCCTCTGAAAGGAGATATTGGCAAATGAATATGCCTGAGTCAAAAATGATAAGCCGCAACCCTGGTTGTAGCCACTGCACGAGTCGAGAAACGGAGGTATTGCTGATTTTACCCCACTTCCCCATATTTTCGGAATATTGCACATTTATCCATACGCTTTTCAGATGTTTTTGGAATAAAACAAGTTAACTGGGCCCATTCAGACCACAACAAAAAAAAAGTACATTATCCATTACCATCAGATAATAGATAATTCATCTTCACTCAAAGTTGTCGCTCATCTTCACTATATTCGTCATCGTTTTCGCTAGATTGGGAAATGTTTTCGTGTTCCTGTTTGTCAGATACACAGAACTGTAGCATCTGCGCTTTGAACTCTGGGTCATGCTTCCAGAATGATTTTTTTGCCGCTTGATTTGACCGATAGATACGACATCTTGGGATCAGACCAAGTCAAAGCTCCTCTCATCATATCAGTTAGGTTATCCTCTGCAGAAGTTTTCCGTGCAAAGTGCAATCGGGAGAACTTGTGTCGCTTGTGACTTGTTTCTCCAGCCTGCTCGTCGAAATGCCTCGTTCCGTTGAACTGCCTAAAGCCTGAGCTAGCTCTCTCAATTTCACCTTTGGATCCTTCAATATTATATCATGGGTTATTCAGTAATTCATGTTTATTTTGTTTAACACACATTTTGCATAAATAAAATATAACAACAATCAATTATGCAAATGCTAAAGATACCTACACCATGGCTACCTGAACCAACAATTAAAGTTCATCAGCCGAAGTTCCCTAATAGCACACATGTTACCATTAAGTTGAGTAAATGTGCTTTTGTTAGTCATAATCAAGTTGCTGCAACTAAATATTATCGTGGTGTGCTTCTAAGGTTCTGGTGGAATTGTTTTTTGGATATCAAGACCAATGATTTTGACAAAAAGTGATTCTATCCGTAGAACTTTCGTAGCTCCGTTCTCGTGGACCTCACAAAGAATTTCTTCCTAGCGTTGCTACAGAATCTTGAGTGGCCTTATATTCTTCGACAAAATATCTGCCTTGTGGATGCTTTTGCGTTGACGATCTGCATTCACTTTTGTCCCGAAATGCAGTCCTCGGTCGAAGCATATCATGTTCAGTTTATCTTTTTGAAAGTTTTCCAAAACAAGTTAACGTCTTCCCACACACTCAGATTATTTTCCAGAAATCTGTAAGGTTTTACCGAATTCTCAACAGTGAACGTTCGGTAATCATCTGTAAAATTTCACCGAAATCCGCAAAATTGGATTACCAAACGTTCAGCTGTTGAGAATTCGGTGAAACTTTACAGATTTCTGTAAAAAAAATCTAACCTCTTAACGTAATTTCAACTTTTTCCCACATGCGCTAAGACCTAAAACCTACTAAATGGGAGCAAGTTAACTATCAAATATAATCTCATTCACGTATAAATGATAAAACTCAATGCCCTAGTAGCACACTTGTTTCAAATAAGTCACTGTAACTGATATGTGACTCATTTAAGTCACAATCAAGTTTATGCAGCAATTATGAGAGATGTGTTGTGAGGGCGACCCCGACGTAGTGGTTAACATCCATGCCTCTCACGCCAAAGTCACGAGTTCGAATCTCACCCCCAGACAAGTTACGAAAATACCTAAAAGGGATTTAAGCGACTTCGATGGGAGATGAACCAGCCCAGCTGAAAATCTCGATAATAAAGGAAAATAAAAAAGAGTTGTGTTGCTTGGGTGGTTGACATCATAAACTTACTATTGTGTTGATACCATGCATTCGATCTATCGATGTTTAAAAAAAACGAATAGCGAAACACACCCAACACGCTCAAATTACTGTCTCTTGTAGTCCCTTTTTTCCTTTCGAAAAGATAATTAGAGACAGTAATTTTAGCGTGTAGCATTAATCCCCGTTAACATTGCAACCTACATTACGATCTTGATATCAAATGCCACGCAAATTATTTTTGGTGAGAACTTAAGCCTGTCAACGGTACTTTTGAACACTTTTATTTCAGTGTAGATTTTTAATTATTTCACGGATCGCTGAAACGTTTCACTCATGTGACAGGTAAAACTCTCCACTTTATTTCGTGGTACAACATGTTTACATTTCTGCCAAGAAACTAAAATTCACAAAAGTACCGTGTTATGTGTTTGCAAATCATTTGGCCAGCACTTGACTGTGCATCGGAAGGTTGGAAGTGGAACAAAGTATGCTCCCGATAAATGGACAAGAAGGTGATAGCCATTATTGAGAAAAATCCCAATCTTTCTGTGCGAAATGTGGCACAAAAGTAAGAAGGGGCAAGGAATGAAGCCGTACAAAGTGAAAAAGGTGCCCAACTGTGATGACATGCAAACATTCACTGCAAAAAGTCGTGCTAAGGTGCTTGACAATATTTTTTTGCAAACATTTTCTTGTACCAAAATGGACGACGAAACATACGTACTCGAAGACTTTACATAGCTTCAGGGTCTGGTTTTTTTATGCCGCAATGCAAAAGAACGCCGTTGCCAAGTATTTCCGGACAAAGAAGGTATCCAAATTCCCGAAGAAGTATTTGATTTGGCAAGCCATATGTAGTTTTGGGTGAAAATCTAAAAGTTTCGTCTCTACCGGTACTATCAATAAGGATGTGTAGGAGAAAGAATGTCTGCAAAAGCGGTTGCTATTGTTTATCAGTAACCACGACTCTCCAGTTTTCTGTTTTGTCACTATGCGAAATCCGTCCTGAAATGGTATATGGTACAAGAGGTCAAATACGGGCCAAAAACAGTCAATCCACCAAACTGCCAGAACTTCGCTCAATAGAGAAGTACTGGGCACTAGTTAAGCGGGAACTCTTCGAAACTAAGAAGAAAGCAAATGGCACCGACGATTTCAAGAGAAGATGGAGAATCGTCACGGCGGGCGTTTTCGAGGATACCGTCCGAAACCTGATCGCTGGTGTACCACAGAAAGTTCGAGAATTTAACAGAAAGAAGGATCAACATCTTAACTAACTGTTTTTAATGTAAATATAAATCTATTATTGTGAAATAAACAATCGGTATTTTTGAATAATGTGTAAATTTTGTTTTGCTACTATTATTTTGGTATCCGAAATTTAACGTAGACAGTCTTTAGATGCATAGATGCTAGTATGAGGATAGTCTTTCAGGGCTATTTCAGGGATAGTTCAGGGCTCAAAACTGTGTGCATCTCTGAGCAAACTTCTTGAAACTGAAACATGTTAGCATTTAAGCTCAATCCAGGACTAAAATAACCAAGATTCATAGAATAGATAAATTAAATTTAGAACGCCACAAGTAGAATCCAAAATGAGTACTTTTATTCTTATCATTAATATGTCGAAAATAAACATAATATGATTTTAATTTCAAACATCGATGTCACTTGGTTTTAAACATAGAATATGTTAGAAAGAAAGCAAGTTTATGTTTGCGGCCAAAATAAACTAATTTTATGTTTGCATTATCCTGGAATATGTTTGTTAGACGGTATTTTTCTCTGCGTGATGGGTATCAATATCCGTTTTGTAGAGAGAAAAAGGTCTACGAAGTAACGTTCATCAGAAACTAGTACTCCTTCTAGTTAGTTAGTATTCAAAAGTTCAAAACAAATTTCTCTTCAGCGAATCAATATAGACATTTGTACGACATATTCCGAAGAGTATTTTATATTAAAACCAGCGAAAGAATATTCCGTTTTCATGACAAGTACACTGTCCTCGTGCCATGTTCAGTTATTTCCTAATAAAAAGGAAAAGTAAGATGCTGGCAAATGAAAATTCCTCAATCCTGTTCCCATTGATTGGCGTTTCCTAGAATCAGACAAGTCAAAAGCGACGTCCAATTTGTTCTTCTCCACGTGAATAAATAATACGTACCCATTGCAGCGACAATATCCTACAATTAAACAATTGGCAGCTGTCAGCTGTCTTAATCACAGAGCGGGCAGATCTTTTTGCGAATCCTTCATCCGTTTATTTCCACAATCATGAGAAACTTTAAACGGGACGTGCAAAATCCACCATCTGCGTGCGAAACCAGGTGTTGATGTGACCCTCTGCCATCCACAAGCCAGCAGTCAGGAGCATCACATCACGTCAGAGGGAAATAAAGAAAGATTTGTCCATGTCTCCGCCAAAACGCAACCCTTGCTTGTGACAGACAGCTTTGGAATTCGTGGTGGGAGGCTGAGCCCCATGTCAGAAGATAGAGACATGTCACAAAAGTTTATGACACTCTTTTGTATAGCTGACACTGCGGACTGCTTCTGTTGCTGGAGTGGCTTTGGCTCCTGTTTTGCCTTCGTCGAATAAATGTTTGAGCTTGTTAATGAGCCACAAGGATCCCTCTCTGCCTGCGATTTGCGTCTTGGTGCAAAATTATATGACTTTCCACCAAGACCTAGTGAGTGTGGAATCATGTCTGTCCATTAGGCACGTTAGTCGGTGGGCGTCTGTACATATTTGCCTGCATATGTGGAGCTACAGCAACTACCTCTTAGAGTCAGAGAAAGAGAAAAAAAAACTATCTCACTTGTTTATGAAAATAACCGTGGCGTTTGTTTGTGATCCAGATGAGACTACCAAGGGCAACCCTTGGATAGTTAAAATTTTAGTACTCAAATTTTGACAAGCCAGCGCACCGAGTTTATGCTTACTGTGTCGTCTGAAGGGGTGAAAAACGAGAAGCCCGGTGTGGAAAAAGTTGTTGTCGGAGTGTTTGAATTTCTCCCCGGAGATCGATAAACCACGCACATACAAGAAGTCATTCGCAGGGGATGCCGAAGCAGCAAAGGTAGTCAAAGTTTTCTGCTCCTTGCTGCCGTCGGTCGTAAGCCTTCTGCTTTGGCTGTTGGTGACTTTTGTGACTAATGTTTCGGTATGTGTTCGAATATGTCTTTGGCTCCTTAATGGTTGCCTTTCTAACTGAAGGAGCCCCCTGTTCTGTCGGAATTTATTGGAAGAGCATAGGACAACCGGGTGGAAGAACAAAGAGGTGGATTGCCCTCCAGTTTGTCATCTTCTTTCTTTCGGGTGTATTTTGGCCCACTGCAGATGTCGTTAACATTATTTCCGTGTGGGATGGATTGAGGTTAGGAAGGGTAGATGCTCATTCCGCAATTGCCTCTAGAGATTTCAACACGTTTGGGAGTGGAATGGATTTGGGACGTTGTTTTTGATAGGTATATTCAAAACGTTAAAAGGCATGAACTCGTCAACTTAAGTGACAGCTTGAAAGGACCGTCTTCAAGTCGAGTTGAGTGGAGGATTTCGAAAGAAAGGATTAGTTTCACATGAATCCATCCCATTTTAATCTTTGTAAGCCCGGCGTATTAAGAGGACTTGAATAAAAGTTACTGTTGTGGAAATATACTAGCAAAGTCCTATTCATTGGTAGATTTTTCGCCATTAAGGGGCGAACACGAAATTAGTGCTGTAACTTTTTTTTCCCACTGGACAAAAATTATCCACATTTTGCAGGGTTCTTCTTTGAAGTGTATTGTGTATATTCTGTAGGCTGCTTTGTTGTGTGTTTTTTGCGGTCTACGTGGAAGTGAGTCAAATAGAGACGCGTGAAAAAAATGAGGAAATCCGTGGTTGCCTCGTCGTGCTTTGGAAACATGCTTCAAATCTGTAATTCAACCATCACAAGAGTACTAAAAAGGTACAATGACCAGTTAATTTTGGATCACAAGCGCGGGGTAGGAAGAAAATGTGGAGCTTCATTTAGGAAGGGTGAGGTTAATGGTAGTTTCACCCGAAATCATGTTGCTCCAGATGGTTGGCGTTTCGCAAAGTTTTGTACGGAAGGTAAAGGCTAGAGCTAGATTACATATACACAAGGTTCAAACTTCCCCAAACCACGATAAACGGCAGTAAACTGTTTCCAAGACCCGTGCAAGGAAGCTCTACACGGAAATGTTAACCAGAAACAGTTGCTGTCTCAAACGTCAAAGCTAACCTCCAAGAAATACCAAGACAGGAGTTTCATACCAGATAAGATTATTTCAAAGTCGTTTTACGAAGAAGAAAGTGTCGAAATTCACATCAAAATACCTCATTTGGCAGGCTATCCGCACCTGTTGAAAGTCTATGAAATTTTCGTCGCAACAGTCACCATCAATGGTGAAATTCACAAGACTTAATGCCACCAAAAATTTGTTCTGATATTTTTGGAGTAGAACAATAAATAACCACTATGTTGGCCGGCATGGCATGACTAGTTTGTACACACTCCGTTACATGGGAGAGGACAAACTACCACTAGAAACTATCACAAGCTATCAGTAGTACATTGGCCGAATCAAACACGTTTACTTTTGCCTTTTGAGGTGGCGGATTCGTCCGCGCCTTGACCTACCCCGCAGTGGGATGTTAGGCAAAAGTAAGGTCCCTGGTTCGAGTACAACTATATCCATGCCCTTCGCTCAATTTCAATAATTCTATTCAATTTTCAACATACCGTACACTGACGAAACTATCAACACTTTCGCTTCACATCTTTCATTCTAGCAAACATTACTGTCTACTCTTGGTGCGTCAAGGCGGTAAGCGAACATCTCCTTACAGATAAAATAAGGACTTCAATTGGAATCTCGGAGCATAGAACTGCAAATCGTACTGCCTCCAAAGCTGCGATAGGATTATCTACGACGCACTGTAGGAACTTTGCCGGGCAGGACAGAAGGTATTGAAAACCGGGCATTGAGCGGCTCCTGTTTACCAGATCTGTGGCATCATCGACAAGTTGGATAACGGCTAGGTGGCCCTAAAAAGGGCCGTTTTGGGTTCAGCGGAACAGCCACCGCCGTTACCTCACTTCGTCATGAAGCTAGTTTTCTTAGTCACGAATTTGGTTCTCTAGCTGTCTCGGCATCAGGATTGGAACGGCGGTTTAAATATCCCGCGGCGTGAGGGTGAAGAACCGATTGATTCAGGCTAGTAAGAAACTTGTTTCAGCTGGTAGATATAGGTGCTGTAGGTTTCTTTTTTTCCGAACGCTTCCCCCGGCGGAGTGTTTCTGCATCCGGTAGTCATCGTACTTGGAAATTTCATTGACCCGGTCTTGGATGGCCACCATGAAGACTTCAGTCTCTGAAAAGAGATCACCTCGCACCAGCCACGTATTCGATGCTATTTTGTCGACAAGCACTTGTTCCTACTGATGAGGATACGTCCCATGCAGCTCCTTCAACTTCCACGACTTTGTAGACTTCGTGACACCCGCAACTCGTGTATCTGGAAAACACATAGCGCTTGAATATTGGTAGTATTGGAGTAAATACAAGGCAGAGTCACTCTCTCAACGTCCAATTTCGGGTGATACATGCGTTGCTTAGTAAACGCCACTTATACTGTTCATTCAATATCCTTCAAGTCAGGTTTGGTCAATTTTATCACTCCAAAGCTGCAGGCCAACAGGGGTTCGGCAAACGTGTTATTCGCCTTTATCTTGTTGCCGATTGACAGGTACGACATCAGAACACGTTTGACTCGATACAGTAACTTTTCTTGCAACTTCTTCTTGATCGTATTACGAATCCCGTTAAATTGGAGAAATCCAAGGTATTTGTCGGTCTACCCTCCAACCATATTCCGAGTCTTCTCCTGTTCATTTATGCAAGAACTACCGATATCTGAAACTTTACCCACCAAAGTTGCTGTCGTTGTTGGTCCACTGTTCGTTTTGGAGTGGTCTACTCGTCCGTTGAAACGTTTACCGCTACAATCGACGTACGCCTCTCACTCGCAAGGGATGCATTCAGTCCAACAGAACTCGTTATTGACGTATTGTGTGATCCATTCCCTTCCCTCCACAGCTCCGTTTGCCCTTCCAGCTTGATGCACTCTACCTCGGCAGGTGTGAGCAAGTTATGCGATAGGATTACTCGCAGTCTAGTATACAACTTGTTCCGATCAAGCTGGTTCGTGGTGTGAATGTAATTCGCCACCCCGCGGTGCACCTTGGAAACGTTAAGCTCCCCTTAACGACTAAACGAACTACGGAAAGAGCGCCTTACGGCGCATTGGGGTGAATGCCAGTAGAACCCCAATTATGGCAACTGGCTGCGATGAATAATGAGTGGTACCGTTATATTCGGGCTGGCGCGACTACTCCTCGTGGGCTTTGGATAGCGGCTGGAGGGTGACTCAACAACATGGAGGAAACGAAGAAAACCCAGGAGAAAGCGAATCCGTTCGCTAAAGGCGGCCTAGCGAGGTCTCAACCGCGTAAAACGGTGGGATCGGGCGTGAGCAACACGTACGGTAGTGATACGGCATTGGAGGCAGGTGTTACCAAGCTAGGCGTGCCCATAGATGGGCCATGACTCATCCGGGCCATGGATAGGATGTGGGAAATCTTTTTTAAAGTGTTGGAGGTGTTTGAGCAATTGGACGCGTTTATTGACTTCATGCAATCGTGTAACAACATTGCGAATGACCTCAAACTGAGCCTTCTTAGGCTACGCATGACAGTGCAGGCAGCATGCAAGGAGAGGGAAGAGCTGGAGGCCAAGCTCCTAGCCGAGCAAAGTGCCAAAGAGTTGGCACGGCTAGCAGCCACCGAAAGGGCGAGGGATATAGCCTCGAAGCAGACCTAGACGGATGCAACCGCGTCGGTCGGAGAGTCCACCCTACCCATGTGGGCAGGGACCTCCAAGCGGGCTAGGCAATCTCCGGGCGAAACGGCACCTGGCGCTTCTAAGAAACATATCGTGTCGGAAGCCCCAGTAGGGAAGCGAACCTACGCGAACGTGGCGCCGGGGTCTGATGGTCCATCCTCGCGACCAGCTCCGGCTGGCCACAAAGAACCAGGCCCCGGCGCTTAACCCAGCACTAAAGGCGCGACGTCCAGCTCACGTGTTGTCTCAAGCGCCGAAGGGGCCCGAGTAGCAGGGCCCCAACGACAACACCCATAATTAGCATGGAAGCAGACGCTAGTGCTAGGAGGGAGACGAGTGACGACCGAAGGCGTGGCAGGGAAAGCCACTGGAATAAGGTCCAAAAAAAGGGAAGTAAAACCAGCAAGCGTAACCGCGGAGAGGCCCTCATCGTCAAGACCGAGGCGTCAACGTACTCGGAGGTCTAGAAAGCGATGCGCGAGGACGCTAAATTGGCAGGCTTAGGTGCCGATGTGTGGAGTATACGGCGTACAGAGACCTGGCAAGACAGACCTTAGGTGAGGGTGTGGAGGTGCGTGCCCTCGTCTCGCAGGTGACACTTCAGTGTAAGAACCTGGATGAGATCACCGAGGCATACGAGATCTCCACTGCATTTAAGGAACAATGCAAGGTCGAGGTTGCTGCCGCAGACATACATGAGGATAGTGGCAGTCGACACGAACGAGGCGTTGAAATTGGCGAAGGTGATGATGGGATGGTCCATATGCCCACTAAGCCTACACCAGCCGCCGAAGGCATGCTTTAGATGCCTAGAGAGCGGGCACATGTCCTGGGAGTGCAAAGGCCCAGATAGGAGCAACATGTGCAGAAGGTGTGGCAGCACTAGCCACAAGGCGCGGGATTGCAAAGGTCCCCTCAAATTCTTGATGTGCGCCGGGAAACCGGACGATAAGCACGTCATGGGTGGGGCCAAGTTCCCGGCCGCTAAGGGTATTCCAACAAGCCAACCGTAATGCAGGTAACCCAACTAAACCTTAACCATTGTGAGGCCGCCCGGAAACTGCTGTGTTAGTGAGTCGGCATCGGATATCGCCATAATGTCCAACCCACACCGCATCCCAGCCGACAACAGCAACTGTGTTGCGGACAGGTCCAATATGGCGACATTATGGACGATGAGCAAGTACCCGGTTCAGGAGGTTGTGTTTGCCACAAACAAAGGCTTCGCGAATGTACAAGTGAATGGAGTGTTCTTCTGCAGCTGCTACGCACCGACAAGATGGACGATCGCACAGTTTACCAATATGCTCGATCGGATGACAACGGGGCTAACTGACCTGAACCCGTTTGTAATAGCGGGGGACTTCAACGCCTTGGCGAACGAGTGGGGGAGCTGCCTTACCAACCCCAGGGGCCAGATTCTTCTGGAGGCCTTGGCTAGGCTCAATTTTTTTTCTTCGGGACAGTTACTCCACAAGTGGCCGCTTTTCCTGCAATTCCAGCACAGGGTTACTTGTAAGAATCTAGATGTTTCTCTAGCATCTTTCTGCTGACTTCTTCCAGCTGTTACAACGAATTGGGTCGAATCTCTTTGTTTTCGATCTTTATCAAATTTATTACCTAAGTCGTTTACATTCTACGATTCCGACTCTGAGCTATACGATTCGTTGTCCCTCTTCTCTACGTCAATGTTGTGAATCGCATTCGGTCTATTTTGTCCATCCGTAGAGTTCCTGAAACTTGGATCGTTGGCATCAATCCTGTATGCGTAGTATTCCACCTTTCGCAAGTTACTGACTGTTTAACAGGCTAATTTTGAATGATAATGAGGGCGCATATTATTCCAAATCACTTCAAAAATTCGTTGTTGGTCAAATGGGGTACTCAGAAGTTTATTCAATCGCTCAATTTCCAATTTAAAGCTCAGAAATGGTTCATTCCGGTTCTGTTTCCTCTCATAATTTTTTTTGGCGGTTGCCTTGATCTTTGTTCGGGTTACCGGACATATAACGGATCCTTTCCTCGAACTGTGCCCAATTGTGAAATTCATCTGCATAACATAGGTATCAACCATAAGCCGCACCTCATAAAAGAGGATATAGTGTGCTTCGAACAACGTGGAACAAGAGGTATTCAAAAAACTACTAGAGCCGCATCTATGGTTGAGTGGCAAAGGGATTAGAACAACTCCAACTAAGGTCGGTAGACCAACTGACTAATCCCGGAACTTTCTGGGAGGGTTGGTAGGCGACACGGTGAAGTGAACTTCCACTTAACGCAGATTTGGTGAGGCCATGGCTGCTTTAGACAATATCTGCACAGACATCCTCCGCATGCACCGAGTGTGCTTGCTTTGACGGCGTGAGATCCGGCATGATAGCCGTAACGGTCGCAACTTGACTCCGGATAACCCGGTCCAGAGGATGTGGCAAGACCGGGACATCGGGGACGCGGTATGCATAGAAGCCTCCCAAATTGTCCTGGATCTCCAACAAAAATGGCATGGCTAAGCGACCAACGACAGGTCGCAGGGACCTGAAGCACACAGTAGTTAGATAAAGCGGGTGTTTAGTCATCACAATAACCCCCTCCCCGAAGTAATACCGAAAGGTGGTTCCGGGGAGGGCTCCGGGCTTAAGGCACGGGTGTGTTTTAAGTGAGTCGAGGAACGACCGACTACGAGTACTGACAGTGCATTTCGTGGGTTTGTGGGTTTTTGGAAAAAACTTAAGGGGGTCTAAATATATGCTTAGTCCGCCACATCCTAGGCCTGCCAAAAAGCGTCTCCCTCACGGCGACGGCGTCGCTGCAACGGTAAGTGTTGCCGTCACATTTTTGAGATTAAGTTAGAAAAATGAAACGTAAGGTAACTCTAGTAATCTTTCGTTGTACAGCTTCAATCCGGTCCATAACTGTTGAATGACACGTGTACCACACGTCTGACTACGTTTTCAAGATATGTCGAATCTATGAAACAGACAAGGATTTTAACGTGCAAGGACTACGGAACTCTTTTCTCTAGTTGACGGCGCGCTTTCTTTATGATTTCCTCGCTGTGTTTCTTGAAAATAACCTCCTTGTCCAAAATGACTTCAAGGTCTCGTGCAGAATCCACCCGCGCAAGTGTTGACCAGGGATGTGGAAGTAGTTTGCCTCCCTGCGGCGCACCCTGGAAACATTAAGCTTCCCTTAACGGCTAAACGAACTACAACGGTGGAAGCGCCATAATGCGCGGGATCCGGCAGGCGACAACCGTAAGCGGTCGTGACATCGGGAACAGGGACGACCTTGGGGTAGCCACCCCCAGACGTTCCAACCCCAGTTCTGGCCCTGGCTTTCTCGATCGGAGGAAGGAACATATGACACCAGGTTCGGGAATGGTTGGACAGGGAGATCCCGGACGGTCTAGCACAGACTTCCCGAACCCTGCTTGGATCCAGGAGCATCTCGATCGAATCAGTGTCAGGTCAGCGAAGCTAACTACTAAAGACCTATAGTGGGTGCGTAAAGCACACTAGCCACTTCCCTGAAGTAATATCGAAAGGTGGTGCTGGAGTAGGCCGGGGCTCGAGGCACGGGTGTTGGTACCCACAGTTCTGCAGGAGTCTGTTAGCATATTTTCCATCAGGTCGATTACAAATAAGCTAACAACAACAACAGACCTGCTGTGGCTAATTATGCACGAATATGCATGAGTACGAATGAAGCAAAGATGGATCGAGTGATGTGTGTTGTTCGAGATTCAGGGACACTCTCGAGTCCCTTCGAATGTCGGAGATAATTACGACAAAGTGATGGATTCTCATGTTTGCTATATAACTTTACATTTTTATGGGTGTGATTCGAAGTCATGGGAGGAGATAGTTATGAGTGGTACGATCTTCAGGAGATCTGTCCAACTTGTTGGCTTCGCCGACGACGTTGATATCGTAACACGTAACTTAGAGACGATGCACTATGGTATGAATGGACAAATTTTGCGACAAAAATCGATAACTCGAAAACCATTAACTTTGTCTTAGAGGGTTTGAGCTGTTTAGTGGAATACCTGTAACTAGAATAGAAGAAAGATCATATCTTCCATTTAATTCCACTACCTTTGCTTATCTTCGACAGATACGGATGTTCATCTACAAGTGCAGATTTCTTCAGTGTCTCGTACTAATAACTCAAGTCGAGTTATTAGTACGAGACACTGAAGAATCTACATTGTAGACGAATACGCTGTATTCGAAGATAAGCAAAGGAGTTGAATTAAATGGAAGATACTAATTTTTCTTCTAATTCCTAGTTACATTAACTTTAGACAGATGATGCCTTGGGGAGATTTAATTTTAAAAATAAGATTTATCTTTTGATTTGGGTGGTGACTAGAGTGGTCCTCTTATGTTCATAATAAAAATTTCAACTTTTTTTTCTTAGAGAATTTTTTGCTTCAACAGAATTGTTGATATATTAATTTAATGAAACTTTGCTGAAAAATATTTACTTCTATATCATCTACGTATCGTTTTATAACAGTTTTTCTAACTTTCCTTAGGGTGGGACTTAAAAAATTGTTTTTTTTTGCTGTAACTTTTTTGTTCCAATTTAAATTTGAAAACTCTGCAGAGATGACTTTAGGGTATAAAATGACGCAAATTTTGTGGATACAAGGTAGTTGCTAGTTATTGTATTAAAAAAGTTGTAGGGGTGTGAAATATACGTTTTTGCAAGATATCTTATTCTCTTATTTGCAAATATTTACAATTACAGAGTACGTGAACTGAAAGTACAAACTTCTATTTACAAGATCTATGCAAATTTGTTTGTCCCCATTTGTCCCTCTAGAGAAAAAAAAACTTGTTTTAAAATTGGTAGTTTTGCATTTTTTCTGTATGATATTCGATCAGCAGCATCAACAATTATCATCAAAGCCCGTAACAACGCGAGTTTTTGTATGAAAATATTTATATTTTTATATAAATTCATCTCCGTTAATTTATTAACAATTATATCACAGACAAACAGACATAACACGTTGAACATTTTTGCACTACAAATCATCGGCACTAACACACCTGGGCCATCTGTTGAGCTCATTGTGTTGGACGATAAAGCCTAACAGATGGCGGCATTGTACTAACGTTAAACTTTAGAAAATCGAGTAGTACTGTGGTGATACTATCAACTAAGAAACATTTGAATTGACCGTTTAAAAGGTAATCGACGAAAAAACTGCATGTGTTATGTCTGTTTGTCTGTGTTGATATATTTTCATTTGTTTACTCACATTTATTTATTTACATTAATCTATTTATCTTGATATATTCACGTTCAGTAATTATCATGTGTTTATTTACAAATGTAAATATGCTAATGTAAATATATAAGTGTTTATATGCATTTGTAAATATACATATGTAAATGTATTTTGATAAATATAGCTTTCGCCTGATTTATATGGAAGGTAACTTTTAGTTTTCCAGACAATTAAACTGACCATTCAATTGGACTCAATGTTGGAGTATTTATTGACAACTAAGGAGTGTATCGAATATAAGCTATCCACATACATTTGCGTTGTACGCATGTATTTGTGATGGTTTTTTATGCTCGGAACACTGCATGCTGTGCGTTTGACTGTCCGCTTTCTTTTGTTTACTTGTTTGTGCGGTTCAAATTCTGCGTTGTCAAAATGTCGCGTATTGAAAAGGAAGTGAAAATTAAGGTTCTGGACACATGGCTAAGTGAGAAGGGTATTACTATGCGAAAATTGGCGAAGTGGTTTGGAATTCAACAAGCGAGTGTTAAAACCATCATTAATAAGTTTGGGGAACACTATTCTTTGGATGAGCTACCAGGAAGAGGCAGAAAACACGGTTCTTCCAACCCGAAACTGGAGCAGAAAGTGGTATCTCTAATCATGAAGAACAAAACAATGTCAATACGTGATTTGACCAAAAAAAGCAGCAACGAGTGTCGGAATGATCCAGCGTATCAAGAGGCGAAACCACCTGAAGACCTACAAGAATCAGAAAATCTCGAAACAAAGTGCAGAACAGAAGAAGCGAGCAAGGGCCCGGAAATTGTATTCGCGTCTTTTGCAGCGTCCGGAATGCGTTTTGATGGACGATGAGACCTATGTGAAGGAGGACTCAAAAACCCTTCCAGGTCCACAATACTTTACTGCCGTCGTTAGGGAGGATGTGGGCAATGCGGACAGGTCGATTTAAGTGGAGAAATTCGGTCGAAAGGTACTGGTATGGCAAGCAATATGTTCATGTGGTTTGAAGTCAAGTATTTTTTACACTACCGGAACTATAAATGCGGAAATCTATCGATCTGAGTGTCTCCAGAAGAGATTGTTGCCGTTATACTATACAAGCATAGTATACCTCCACTGTTTTGGCCGATTTTAGCGTCGGCTCACTATGCCAAAACCACTCTCAATTGGCTTGCGGAAAAGGGTATAGATTTCGTTGAGAAAAATATCAATCCACCAAATTGCCCTCAGCTTCGACCCATCGAACGTTACTGGGCAATCGTGAAGAGGGTCTTCAAGAACACTGGTAAGGCAGCTGGAAACATTCAGGAGTTCCAAAAATTTGGACTCAAGCGTCCAAAAAATGCGATGCAACACTTGTCCGGAATTTGATGAAGAGCATTCGATCCAAAGTTCGAAAATTCGTGAGGGAATAACTTAAATTTCATCCGGTCTTCATTATGTTCAAGTTTAACCTCGTACAATAAAGGATCAATTTTTTGTATGAATAAAATATCGGTTTTCAACATAATTTGAAAGAAAGTTTGTGGATAGCTTATTTTCGATACACTCGTTATCTACGAAAACCCAAAAGAACAGTCCAAGATCCAACTCCGTAAACGCTTCGTATTGTATACTATATTGTGTTGTAAATCAAAATAAGAAGTATGCTGAGATCGTAGAATATATTTCCATAGATTTTAATGCATTGTGATAAATTGAATATGAAGTCATTAGAACTCACCAAAGCTTCTCCAGCATTTACAGACTGTAGTGCCTTTAGTTAAACCATTACAATCCTCTTGAAACAAACAGATCCAAGCGTTGTTTCGTTAGAGTTTTGGAGAAAATTGATTCACATGTGGCACTTACCGAGTCTGCAGATACAAACAAAAACTTTGCCTCTGCCAACTTCCCTCACCCAAATGCCAATACTAAAATCCACTCTTCCTCAACTGAGTCTCCCCGCACCGAAAGTGATGTGACTTCTGCCCTGCCAAACTCGGTAACGATTCTTTCCGGTTTCCACGCCAAACGATCTTGCACGCTGGCTCCATTCTTACTTCCACGAATAAGAAGCACGGAACACAGCAGAATTTATGTTTTTTTTTGTTCGCTTGCTTCCTAAGCACCAACCAAAATGAGTTTACCGCTGGGAATGAAGTGGCAGCTGATGCTCTTTTTCTCCGAGAAGAATGTCAAGATTTAATCTCGATCTCTTTCGCCATTGCAATCCCATACTATCCGGCGTGCGGCGATGCTGCGGGTACATGCAAACACCATTTTATGTTTGCCGATAGTGAGATTTTGATCACCCATCTCCCCGACGTCGCCACCAGCCAGCAGCACTGACAATGGCACATGGACCGCTCCCATCCAGATCTCATTTCGCTTCCTCGCGCGGACCATGTTTCAACAGCTGGGTTCTGGTTGATGCTCTCGGCTGCGAGACGACTTTGATGCTGATGATGACGATGGTGGTGGAGGAGATGCTGCTCCTTGCCTTCCGCCTATTGGTTGTTTGTGTTTGCATGTAAGAATCACAGCTGGTGCCATGAGGCAGAAAACAGCAGCAGTAGTTACTTGTGTTTTTTCCACGTCCCTGATCAAAATCTGTTTAAACACATGGAGTGGAGCTAACCAATATCGTAAGAAAAGGGTTGGGAGGGTGCTGTAAAATTCCACCTCTACAAATGCGGGAAGCTCTAATTTACATAAGGATTTGCATTGCAATTGCGAACCTTGTTGGTGACAGCAGCTTGCAACAGTGCGGTTATCCAGTGCGTGTTTTTTTTTTTCCTGGAAAGAGGAATTAAATGATTCCAATGGTAATCGCTCCATTATTCTGTCAACTCGGATTCTCTGAATGTAGTGTACTGTGTGGTGCTGAGGGTTAATGCTAATTTACACTTTTAATTGAAGCTAGGGCCAGTTTTCGGAATGTGTACACAGTAAAGGTGTTTGATGTGAGGAAATGACAGCAACGGGCAACATCCTCGCTCATCGAGTAGGGGATAATTATAAATATTCAGAATCATAGTTGCAGGTGCATAAATCGAAGAAATTGAAATCCGCTACTTAGTTTGTTAATCGATATTTATGGAACAAATACAAAGCAGATAATCGTACTTCACACTTGAATTCGGTAAAACTTTACAGATTTCTGTAAAAAAATCTAAGTGTGTATATTATCTTATATGACCGCATAAAAAAGTCCTTGCAGGATGGTTCTAAGCAGCGGAAGCCGGGAAGCGGACGTCCGCGCTTTGCACGCATGCCGAACGTGATCAAATCGGTCCGTGAAAAAATTGCTCGCAACCCGGTGCGTTCCAAATTGCAAAGGAAGCCAATATTTCGGAGAAATCCATGCGGAGAATCATCAAAGAAGACTTGCATGCGTCTTCCAGAGCCAGAGTGAAACGCCACTTGATTACGGACCGGATCAAGGAACTACGAGTGACTCGTTCCAAGAGATTCAACGCAGATCCGGAAAAATAGAGATTCAAATTTCAAACCAAACATCCTGGCTGGTGTCATGATGTTTGGCTTGGTGGCGTCCAACGGTTTGAAAATGCCGCTTGTTTTCATTGATGCTGGAGTTAAAATCAATACCGAAGTGTATATCGGTAATTTTAAAGGACAAAGTGCTTCCCTGGGTGAAGGCTAACTTCTACGAGGATCAAAACGTTGTCCTACAGCAGAATAGAGCGCCGTGTCTCATGTCCAATCGAACCCAACAATGGTTGAACGATAACATGAAGTTTTGGCCGAAGGATTTGTGGCCCCCTAGCAGTCCAGATCTTAATCCGTTGGATTATTAGATTTGGGCATATGTTGAAGCACAAGCCTGCAAAACATCACATCACACCCTAATTTGAAAACCCTGAAGTCAACCATAACACGCACATGGCAGTCAATGTCGGAGGACTCCGTCCGAAAGGCTTTATGAAGATAACTGCACTCGAAAATGTTGATATTATTGCTTGAATTAGTTGAAAATGGAATTTGAAAGAAATAGAACAAATTTTCGCATTATTTTCTGCCGCACCCTGTAGAAATATCTAGTGCCTTGAACACAAGACGCTGCAACAGTATATGTAGTAGGGTTTTGCACATATTACTGAATGTATGTTTCATTTCCGGTTGGCAAAAGGACATTTTAACTGAGCTGATCTGATTCATACAGCGCTGTGTGCCATTTGGCTAGTGTCTGATTTTACAGATGAATCTTTGTCATTATCTTACCTTACCAATCAGACCAAGGCCGGTATGGCCTCTGCTGTACAAAGAAGTTGTCTCCATTGTATTCGGTCCATGGTCTTTTCTTCTTGTACCTGTCGGGAACCATTTTAACACGGCTGTCGTCCGACATTCTTAGGGTTGGGCCCAGCCCATCGTAGTCGACCGATATTAGCGATGTATACGATGGGAGCTTCTCCCAGCAACTTGTGCAATTCGTGGTTCATTCGCCTCCTCCACGTTCCGTCTTCCATCTGCACTCCACCGTAGATGGTACGCAGCACCTTTCAACCAAAGACACCAAGAGTGTGTTGGTCCTCCACTAGCAATGTCCATGTTTCGTGGCCGTAGAGAACTACCCGTCTAATTAATGTCTTGTAGATGGTTAATTTTGTAGTTCGGCGCACTTTGTTCGATCTTAGCATCCTTCGGTGTCCAAAGTAGGAACGATTGCCAGCCATAATGCGCCTTTATATCGCTCTGCTGGAGTCGTTATCAGCGATCACCAGTGAGCCCAGATTCATGAATCCGTCTACTACCTCGATTTCATCACCGTCGATCTGAACTCGTGGTAGAAGGCTAATATTGTCTTCTCGTGGGTCTCTTCTCTTCATGTATTTTGTTTTCAACGCATTAATCACAAGCCCAATCCTACCAGCTTCAGCCTTAAGTCTGATATACGTTTCCGCCATCGTCTCAAAGTTACTTGCTACGAAATCAACGTCTTCTGTGAAGCCAAATATTTGGACAGACTTCCTGAAGATCGTGCCACTTGTGCCTATCCCAGCTCTTTGAATCACACCCTCCAATGCAACGTTAAACAAAAACTACGACAATCCACCACCTTGCCGTAACTCTCTCCGAGATTCGAAGGTACTCGAGAGTGTCTCTGATACTCGGACAACACGCATCACTCGATCCATCGTTGTTTTGACCAACCGCGTCATTTTTTCCGGAAATCCATATTCGTACATAATCTGCCATAGTTGGTCTCGATCGATTGTATCATAAGCTGATTTGAAATCGATGAAAAGATGATGTGTGGGCACGTTGTATTCGCGAAATTTCTGCAGCTCTTGACGCATCGCAAAAATCTGGT
The DNA here is from genome assembly GCA_034211315.2 of Aedes japonicus. NCBI lineage: Eukaryota > Metazoa > Arthropoda > Insecta > Diptera > Culicidae > Aedes > Aedes japonicus. The sequence continues at coordinate 39,175 of JASCZW010004960.1, forward strand.
CCGCAGTAGCGCGGGCACCCAGGAATCCCGCTTGGTGCTGACCCACAACCTTCTTTGCAATTGGTGACAGGCGGCGGCATAATATTTGGGAGAGCAACTTGTAGGCGGCGCTCAGTTGGCACGATAATTGCAGCAAAAGTTTGTCGCCCTTTTCATAGATGAGACACACTATTCCTTCAATCCAGTCCTCCGGTATACATTCCTCCTCCCAAATCTTGGTTATAACTCAGTGCAGCACCCTGGCCAGTGCTTCACTATCGTATTTTAATAGCTCGCTTGGTAGTTGGTCAACTTCGGCAGCTTTCTTGTTTTTCAACCTACCTATTTCCTCCTCAACTTCCTGAAGGGTTAGGGTAAGTTGGGGTCCTAGATTTATTACCGTGCCACTTTCGTTTGCTGTAAAATTTCCGTTCAGGTGCTCGTCAAGTACTGCTTCCACCTTTCAATCACCATACACTCTCCTGTGAGAGGTGTGAAGGTAGTTCGCCTCCCCGCGGTGCACCTTGGAAACGTTAAGCTCCCCTTAACGGCTAAACGAACTACGGAGGGAGCATCCTACGACGCATAGGGGCGGATGCCAGTAAAACCCCAAATATGGCAACTGGCTGCGAAAGGAATATTAGTAGTACCGTTGTGTTCGGGCTGGCGCCTGTGTCGTCTCCCTCAGTACTATCGGGTGACACCGATAGGAAATGGCGAGGTTCCCACGGCACAGGTCGTCTCCGTCCTGTTAAAACCTTGGCAGGCCTCCAGTACGTTCCATTCCTCCACCGCCCGACCTCGCCAGTCGGGCGGAGAGTAGGCTCAGATGACCCCTGTACCCTGTCTTTCGCTGATCCGGCTCTGAACACGGTTCCCCGTGCAGGGCCGTGTCAACCTCGCATGGCCTCCCTGCTTGCATAGATAACCATGGGATCCACAATAGCGAACTACTCCACGTGGGTTTGGATAGCGGCTGGAGGGGGCCACCCAACCCAACAAAATGGAGGAAACAAATAAAAACCAGGAGAAAGGGAAAGCGAATCCGTTCGCTAAAGGCGGCCTAGCGAAGTCCTCACCACGAGGAGTGGTGGAATCGGGTGTAAGTGACACGTGCGGCAGTGCTACGGCATCAGAGGCAGGTGGCAGGCTAGGCGTGGTCATGTATGGGCCAGGACTCATCCGGGCCACGGACAGGATGCGGGTGTAGAGTAGAAATGCGATGAAATCAATAAAATTGAAATAAATGAAAACTTATTCGTGTTGTAGTTCTTTAAAAAGCACAGAAATCGGAATTGCATTTTCTGGTAATTCTCTTGCATAGATATGCCTGTGAATTCCATGAATTGAAAAAAATAAAAGAAGAAAGCATATTTTCTCATCGCGCGATTGTCAGCCCTTGGATATGGAAATTTAGCGTTGTAGCTTTCTTAAAATATGCTCTGAGTAAAAATAAGTAGTAAATAAAATAGACCTTATGCACCTTATTGACCGCATAAAAGAATAAACTCAGATTTAAAGCACGCTTTAACATTTACATTCTTCAAAACGAGCGAAAGTGAAAATACCCAAACTTAGTGACACGTGAACCAATCAGAAGAGCCCAAGCAAGAATAGTGAAAAACCGTGGGAAGCCATAACTATTTGCCGCGCGAAACCCACGAACCAATCAGAAAAAAGCGCAACAGGCGTGGGAAGAAAATCGCGCGCGAAGCGCGCAAATAAAAGCGCGAGTAGTTTCGCTGATTCGTCATTCAAAAAACGATCGCACTGAAGGAAGGAAGCCAAAATAGTAGCCGCGCATCATTCTACAGCAGAGCAGCCGCATACATCAACAGCAGAACCAAGCAGCACCCATCGGCCGCAGTAAGAGTTTTTAAGAGTTGTCTCTTACTGCAGTGCCGTTCCACACTGGTAGCAGCCGTGCAGCCGCCCGCTCACCGACGAGAAGCAACAACCGCCACCCGCAACGACTGGAGCCAACCAAGCGCTGAGAGGCACCACCCAGCCTACAACCAGCCACCCATCGGCCGCAGTAGTGAGAGTTTTGAAGAATTTTCTCTCGCTACAGCGCCGCTCTACTGTGGTAGCAGTCACTTCAACGAAGACACAACCAACGCTGCCGACTACTTCCCGAGTGACAATTTCTAACACCGAAGTGAGACAACATACCAGTTCGGATTATTCTGGCTGATACGGGTTCATCAGGATGGCGAGCAAGACCCCCGTTTACGACAGCGGGAAACCCTTCCTAAAGTGATGGAGGTGTCCGAGCAGTTGGACGCGATAATCGACTTCACGTCGACGCGTAGCAACATTGCTAAGGACCTCAAACTAAGCCTTTTGAGGCTGCGCATGACAGTGCAAGCTGCGTGCAAAGAGAGGGAGGAGCTGGAGGCCAAGCTCCTAGCCGAACAAAGTGCCAAAGAGTTGGCAAGGCTAGCTGCGACGGAGAGGGCAAGGGACATAGCCTCAAAGCAGACGCAGACGGACGTATCCGTCTCCGTCGGAGAGTCCACCCTATCCATGGGGGCAGGGACCTCCAAGCGGGCTAGGCAGTCCCCGGGCGAAACGGCACCTGGCGCTTCAAAGAAGCGCATCGTGTCGGATGCCCCAAGAGGGGATCCAACCTATGCGAACGTGGCGGCGGGGTCCGAGGGTCCATCCTCGCGACCAGTTCCGGCTGCCAAAAAAGAGAGAGGCCCCGGCGCCAAGCCCAGCGCGAAAGGCGCGACGCCCAGCTCGAGAGTGGTCTCAAGCGCCGAAGGGGGCCCGAACGGCGGGGCCCCGACCACGACAGCGATAACCAGCACGGAGGCAGACGCTGGTGCGGAGAGGGGGACGAGCGACGACCCCAGACGTGGCAGAGAAAGCCAATGGAACAAGGTCCGAAAAAAGGGAAATAGGACAAGAAAAGAAAAAGATAAGCGACAGGTGGCTCGCAAGCGGAACCGCGGAGAGGCCCTCATCGTGAAGACCGACGTGTCCAAGTACTCGGAGGTCTTTGAAACAATGCGCGGGGACGCTAAACTGGCAGGTTTAGGCGCCGACGTGCGGAGTATACGCCGTACCCGCACCGGCGAGATGCTCCTGGAGTTAAAAAAGGCGACAACGCTAAAGGGCCCGGCGTATAGAGACCTGGCAAGGCAGGCCTTAGGTGAGGGTGTGGAGGTGCGCGCCCTCGTCTCGCAGGTGACGATCCAATGTAAAACCTGGATGAGATCACCGAGGCAGACGAGATCTCCACTGCACTGAAGGAACAGTGCAAGGTCGAGGTTGCAGCAGCAGACATTCGTCTGAGGAAGGGTCTACTTGGGACCCAAGTTGCAACCATGAGAGTAGCGGCAGTCGACGCGGACGCGGCGTTGAAGGTGGCGAAGGTGAAGGTGGGATGGTCTATATGCCCACTAAGCTTACACCAGCCGCCAAAGGCATGTTTCAGATGCCTAGAGAGCGGGCACATGTCCTGGGAATGCAAAGGCCCAGATCGTAGCAACATGTGCAGAAGGTGTGGCAGCACTAGCCACAAGGCGCGGGACTGCAAAGGTCCCCCCAAATGCTTGATGTGCGCCGGGAAACCGGACGATAAGCACGTCATGGGGGGGGGGGGGGCAAGTGCCCGGCCGCTAAGGGTATACCAAAGAGCCAACAGTAATGCAGGTAACCCAACTAAACCTGAACCACTGTGAGGTCGCCCAGCAACTGCTGTGTCAGACAGTTAGCGAGTCGGCATCGGATATCGCCATTATTTCCGACCCATACCGCATCCCACCCGGCAACGGGAACTGGTTCACGGACAGGGCAAATATGGCGGCATTATGGACGACGGGCAAGTACCCAGTTCAGGAGGTTGTGTCTACCACAAACGAAGGCTTTGCGGTTGTAAAAGTGAATGGAGTGTTCTTCTGCAGCTGCTACGCACCGCCAAGATGGTCGATCGAACAGTTTACCAATATGCTAGATCGGATGACAACGGAGCTAACTGGCCTGACCCCGTTGGTAATAGCGGGGACTTCAACGCTTGGGCGCTCGAGTGGGGAAGCCGCCTTACCAACCCTAGGGGCCAAATACTTCTGGATGCCTTGGCTAGGCTCAACGTAGACCTAGCCAATGTGGGTACCAAGAGTACCTACCATAGAAACGGAGCGGAATCGATTATCGATATAACATTCAGCAGTCCTGGGCTGATAAGCAATTGGAGGGTGGATGATGGCTACACCCATAACGACCACTTGGCGGTTCGTTATTGTATCGTCCACACTACTAGGCAGCGTGCGGAAGCATCCACTCCATTCGCCCGCAGATAGAGAACGTCCTACTTTGATGTAAAGACTTTTAAAGAGGCGCTTGAGAGGGAACGAAACTTACGTGAAACCCAGGAGCCTTGCGGCGAATGATTCGTTATGACACTTACACGAGCGTGTGATGCGACCATGCCGAGGGAAGTCAAACCTAGGAATGGAAGATCACCGGTGTATTGGTGGACGGAGTCGATCGCCGACCTCCGAAGAACATGCCTCCACGCAAGACGGAGGGTGCAAAGAGCGCGGTCAGACGCCGATAGAATCGAGCGTAGAGGGGCGCTAGTCGCCGCGAAGGCCGCACTAAAGAGGGAGATAAAGGCCAGCAAGCGAGCCTGCTTCGAGGGTCTGTGTCAGAGGGCCAATGCGAACCCGTGGGGTGACGCCTATCGGGTAGTAATGGCTAAAAACCAGAGGATCGGCGGCTCCAACCGACCGTTCATCAGAGCTGCTGCAGGTGATCGTTGGGGGACTCTTTCCGAGCCACGACCCGAGTCCATGGACCCCCGCCGCCGTAGATTTGTCCCATGACCAGCGTTCCAGTATCCCAGACCTTAACGCTGTCATAGCGACAGAATGGACGGCTCCGCCGAGCACCCGTGACCACGTGGGCATTGATAACGGCACAACGGGGGCCGGCGACGAGGCGACGGTGACGAATGAAGAACTCATTGCGATAGCAAAGTCGCTAAAGGTGAACAAAGCGCCGGGACCTGATGGTATCCCGAACCTGGCCATCAAGACGGCTATCTTGCTGGATCCCGGAATATTCAGAGTGGTGATGCAAAAGTGTCTGAACGAGGGCGTCTTCCCGGACGCCTGGAAAATTCAGAACCTTGTGTTGCTACCAAAGACAGGGAAGCCACCAGGAGATCCATCGGCATATAGACCTATATGTCTGTTGGATACAGCGGGTAAGGTGCTCGAGAGGGTAATCCTCAACAGACTGACAACGTACACGGAGGGTACAGGCGGTCTGTCGGACAATCAGTTTGGCTTCCGCAAAGGGAAGTCGACGGTGGATGCCATCCTGTCCGTCACCAAGACGGCTGAGGTGGCAATCCAGCGCAAGAGGCGAGGAGTACGCTACTGTGCAGTGGTCACCCTTGACGTGAGAAACGCCTTCAACAGCGCCAGTTGGGTGGCTATCGCCGACTCGCTCCAGCGCCTACAGGTTCCTGGGTACCTGTACAAGATTCTCGGAAGCTACTTCCAGAATCGCGTACTGGTATACAATACAGAGGCAGGCCAGAAACGTGTACAGATCACCGCAGGCGTCCCACAAGGTTCGATCCTGGGTCCGGTGCTATGGAACACGATGTACGACGAGGTACTGCGGCTTGAGTTCCCGAGCGGGTAAAGATTGTCGGGTTCGCAGACGACATTACCCTAGAGATATGTGGTGAATCCATCGATGAGGTCGAGTTAACGGCCTCACACTCCATTGGCATTGTGGAGAGATGGATGAGCTCCAGGCACTTGGAGCCAGCCCACCATAAGACTGAGGTCACGGTGGTGAACAATAAGAAATCATAGCAACATGCGACGATCAGTGCAGGTAACTGCACAGTAGAATCGAAGAGATTCTTGAGGTATCTTGGGGTCATGATCGACGACAAGCTGTCCTTTGTCAGTCACGTCGATTACGCTTGCAAGAAAGCCTCAATGGCTATATCGGCATTATCCCGCATGATGTCGAATAGCTCGGCGGTGCAAGGGAGTAAGCGTAAACTCCTGGCCAGCGTCGCCCTGTCCATACTTAGGTACGGCGGGCCGGCATGGATCACCGCCTTGAGTACCAAGAGCTACGTAAGTAAGCTAGAGAGTACGCACAGGCTCATGTGCCTAAGAGTGGTTAGTGCTTACCGAACGGTATCACGCGACGCGGTCTGCGTCCTAGCGGGGATGATGCCAATAGGCATGGTCATAAAAGAGGACGTAGAGTGTTTCGAACAACGTGGAACAAGAGGTATTCGAAAGACCACTAAAGCCGTTTCCATGGTTAAGTGGCAAAGGGAATGGAATAACTCCACCAAAGGTCGGTGGACCCACCGACTAATCCCGGAATTAACCGGGTGGGTCGGTAGGCGACACGGGGAGGTGAACTTCCACTTAACGCAGATATTGTCTGGCCACGGCTGTTTTAGACAATACCTGCACAAAAAAAAAAAAAAAAAAGAAAAAAACACTCCTGTGAGAATGTTGCTTTCCAGATCTCTGCACATATCGGTTTGTGGTACGCAGCATTTGCGCGAGCTGTTCAACTTCTTGTTGAATTGAAGATGATATTATTTTATTGATTTTATATCAAAGATTATCTAAATATAACTTATTGTTTTTTTTATGTCCATATTTCTTTATCTCCCTTTTAATTGAATCTCTCCTATTTTCCTTACTCAGGCGTTATAACTATTAGGTCCGCAAAAATAAAAGCGGATAGGACTGCTTTTGTAAAATAAGCATCAACTATCGAAACGTGACCATGGCAACAGTAAATTAAAATGTATAAATGATAGTTTTGTAAACTTTTTCAGGATACTTCAAATCCAGAATTTTATGAATTGCTGCTATCGCTGAAAACGAACGAAAACGTGTTGAAGCACAAAACTGTAAGCTTTAACACTTTAGAACATGTCTTGCATTTTAAGATCAATCGAATAATCATCATAGGTATATAATAAAGGGTGTTCCGATCAAAATTAGCTCAAACAGTAATGTGTGTGAGTCGATCCAAGAATTAATTAATAAGTCAAATTCTTTTTCTTTTTCAAGTTCAGTTAGAACAGAGGAGAAAAATTCAGCTAAGCTTCCTTTTTACCGAATGCGAATTGCTGGGTCTTTCGTTTAAGATTTGCCATAAGATTTCGTACAATCTCCTTGTCCAGTTTATTAGCCACAGAACGCCAGTTTGCCTTGAAATGTTTCTCGCTCACAACCTGTGTTCAACATTATCAACGAATAAAAAGAAAAATGAACTTCCTACGCAATCGTTTCGCTTCAAGCAAGATCATTTTCATGTATTCCATTTTGGTTCTTGCTATCGAGTCACGATGAATATTTTCAAACATGACTTGTCTGTCGGTCATTTTCGTCTTTATGTTAATCAGTTCATTTGATATTACGCACATACTGGCGTCAATTGACGAAATGAGCTACTGGAAACATGCGTCCTTAGATTATTGGTTTGTTTTCACTTCAATTCGGTACTGAATCGACTCATTCGACTATAGTCATGCGTCCCTTGACCCGTAACGCTGGTAGATCACCTTTTCGTGGTGCGTTACGGGGTATCAGATCTACCACCGAACCCTAGTCCGAATTAATTCAAATTAGGGAACATATTTGTTATTTGTTGTCAAAGGAACATAGTTTAGACCTTATTACGTTTTATGTCTTATGAAAAGTGACAATACTCGTTTTGCAATTGTGCGAGGATGAACTAAGAATAAGTAAAACATGGTTAGTCTTCATTTATGTGAATTCTCATTGTCTATTTGATGTTCTATAGTTTGAATTAGTTATGACTAGAGTTCTGATGCATGGTCAGTATCGGATTCATAGTTTGTTTTCTTTGCAATGAATCTGATTTTGACTGATAAAGGGGCGCGCCTTTGAAGAGTGCTCTCACTCCTCAAAGGGTTTAAATAGCGAAAACTTTCAATAAAATTTGATTCATTGCCAACAAAACAAACAATGACAACTGTACAACAAGATGTGAAGGTCCATACAAAAAACGTGACAGGGGGAGGGTTATAAAAAGTCACTTTTTGCGTGACATCATTATTGAACGTTCCCTATGTCATTTGTCGTCTTTTGACATCATCATATTAGTTCTTGCCGCAGAGATGGCGCTGCAGTCTATATTTGCTAAACAAAGCGCAAGAGTGTTGCCGCCTTCAGGAAAGTTTCTTATTATGTCTTTTTTTGTGTTTTGTCATTATCAGATATGTTTTAGATCTTGCCGCCTTGCTATCGTCAAAATCTGGAATTAATATAATAACGACAAAAGATGAAAAAATACATCCTGAGAGACTTTGCCGAAGACGATAATTCTCTAGAGCTTTATTTGACAAAGATTGAATGCAGTGCATCCTCTGCAGTAGAATCTAGAACTAAAAAAACGACACATGACATACTGGGAAACTTTTTCCAAGATGGCATCTCGCTAGAGCTTTATTTGGCAGAGATAGGCTGCAGTGCCGTGCCATGTCTGCGATACGATCTGGAACTAATGTGATTATGTAAAATGACTACATTTTATTCCAAATAACTTTTCCGAAGACGGTAACTCTCTTGAGCTTCATTTGGCAAAGAAAGCCTTTAGCGCCACCTTTGCAGCACGATTTGGAACTAATATGATAAACAAAAGACGATTCGTTACGCTCTGAGAAACTTTGCTGAATATGCTAATTCTCTGCAATGAGTCTGGAATGTTTTATATGAGTTTCTGTTAAAACAGCGAAACTAAAACTTGCTTCCCTTTGTAGCAGATTCCCGGGGGACAATGTTACCGAAATCAGTTTGTTTTTCTTTCAATGCATTTTTGAAGACAAGAACCTTTCAAATGGCGCATGAACATCGACTCTGAGGTAAAATTTCGAAACTCAACGATCGGTTGAAATCCGGGTCAGTACTGGCACTAATGTTTTGTTTAACTTTTTTGGTACAACAACTTTAAACTGATTTTTAAAAACAATGTTTATGCTAAAATGAAAAATTCCGTTAAATATTAATAGTCAGAAAATTTCTGCCCGCTCGATTAAAAAATAAAACATATTGTGTACATTGAAGTTGCTCCATGGGTCCGAATGGACCCCAATTTCTTCGAAAGTTTAATCTCAATTTTTCTTGACAAGGGTTGGAAAAATGGACTTATCGGCATAATGGTATTGACGGTTGGAGAAAACGAGGAAGTGTTGTAGGAATGAACTCAGTATATACTTCTATTTAAATTTTAATGATGGCCGACATAGTGGCAAAAACTAAAAATCAAATCTCCTTCTATACGTGGATTAATTTCATGTTTAATGTCAGGGGTAAAAGAAAAACAGACTGCGGCATTTCTGAAAGATCAAATCATGGCAGTGATCCAAAGCTACGGTTTTTCGATTCAGTCTACCGACTTCGTTGCAATACGGTGGTAACTTCATTTAACTGTGAGAAATGAACTGAACACGAAGCAGGCAAAAACAAACATCATGAGAAAAGATCAAAAGTGGTTCTATAGATATTGATATGGGATATGTTCGAAAAGAAAAAGCTTGATTTTCGTTTGATATTGTTGGTGAATAGCTTTATCGTCGCTTGATAATTATCAATTGACGATGACTTTGCCGGGCCCTGCTCACAACAGCTTTTTGAGTCATCTTAAGGTTCCGCTTGACGATGGCCCAATATTGTTCGAATGGGAGGAGCTCTGGCGTGTTGTGAGGATTCTTGTCCTTGGGCATCACTTGAACGTTGTTGACACCACACCACTCCATGGTTTTCTATCCGTAATGGCAGATGCCGAATCCGGCCAAAATAGAACAATTGTGTTGCTTCAGAAAAGGCAGTAGACGTTTCTGTAGGCACTTGCACAGATAAATTTCCTGGTTGACGGTTCCGGTCGCAATGTAAACGTTGCTGTTAAAGCCACAGATACAGATGGCTTGCCGCACCAGATATTTCTTCGCGAACTTTGATGGTTTCTGTTCCTGTCCAGGAAGCTGTTTAAAGTCTGCGTTGACGTAAGATTCATCGTCCTGTACCACGCAATCAAACTTCATCAGCATCGTCGTGTACAACTTTCGCGATCGTGCTTTGGCTGACGTGTTTTGTTTATCGTCGCGATTTGGAGTCACAACTTTCTTGTAAGTCGACAGTCCCGCTCGTTTTTTAGCTCTATCCACGGTTCAAGTCGGCACTTCCAGCTTCTTTGCGACATCTCGGACGGAGAGGTTGGGTTTCCGCTCGAATCAGCGGGCAACTCTCTTTGTCGTCGCTGTGGCCTGCGGTTTTCAATTTCCCCTCTATCCAGCTGTCGACAAACGTTAACCGAACACTTTTAATACGTTGGTATGATGCTACACGCACACATCTTCAAAATAATGGAATGAATGGAAATGCGTCAAGTTTAAGTCGACCAAATTTTGATCGAAAAACCCTTTATATACTAGCATTGAATAGGATGACCCAGACTGATGATGATCACGAAAGTACAGTATGGAGCAAGATTCATAAGAAGGGACAAGTCTATAGAAAAATTAAAGAACTATTTTATTAACATTTTAACCAGCCATACGTGTAATGTATAAATTATAAAACACTATTATTACTAAAAACCAACGTGGTCCTACGTGAACCTTGCGATTATATCCCTGATACAACCCATCATTATTTTTAGTCAGGTAGTTCTAGTTCACAAAACTTTTTAATGACATTTTGAAGGAATAAAGCGGCACTCAACTTTTAACTTCAGCAAGTGTAACTAAACAGCTCTTGAATTCCCGTCAGAATACCAAAAAGTATCACTCCCACCTCTAACTCTTTCCTTTGAATTGTTTAGTTGACAGGGCGTAAAAAATCGTTTTTAGACATGCAGTCATTTAAGATATTTTTTGCTCGAGGATAATAATTCTGCAGAATGAGGGCTCATCAAATTAACTCAGTTTAAAAAAGGAAACATTGTGAAATTCTGTGCCAAAATTTGGTTGTATTTTCGACCAAAAGTCATTCAACGAAATGTCCAAAATAATAATTTCAACGCTTGTTTTCAATTCCGGGGAAGGACCATAGTTTTGAGAAAATTTTCATAGCTTTACTTATTCCTTTTACGGAAACATTCAAAAAAATATATTCAAAACGCATTCTGATAATAAATAATTATATATACTACAGGCAAAAAATAAGACCTAAATTCTGCTAACTCGCAACGAATAAATGAATTTCGTTTAAAGCCATGTCCTTGCTGATTAAACTAGAGGATATAATGCCAGTATGGTGCGCCATACCATTTTCGAGAATATTAACGATGCTCTATTCACCGGCAGTGAAAATAAGACCCCCCATAAAACTTTTTGCCACCCCCAAGTAAATCCACTATAATTACATAACACACTATCTGCTCTCCGTCCTAACTAACGAACTGCCCTGTGTCTGGTATGTGTCACTTTCGATAAACTCAACCGTGAATAGTCAAAATCACCAAAAACGCAAAAGCTTTCAGTCCAGCGGCGTTCCGATGCAGCCTTAAACTCGTACATTAGCGATCCCTGCAGCACCCTAGCCGGAAAAACTTCTCTCCAAAGCGCCAAACTCGCCCGAAACCTAATTATCTGCAAAAGTCAGTCTCTAGCGCAGAACTAATACCTCCATTCACTGGTCTGGTCCACCATCGGCACCGGCGTAGATCGGATAAACACTCAATGATAATGGCCCTGGAAGTTGTGGCAAATGGCAGGCGGACAAAGAGAGAATGTCCGGATAATAAACTATTTCTGGTCGGGAAAAGCTTGTCCATAGTTTTTCTTTTACGAATCGTTCCGGCTGTTTCGAGTGGAACGTGCAGCTAGTCCAACCGAAGCATCCCTGTAAATTAAATCGTTTGTTTGGAGAAGTTTTCGTTCTGTTGCTGCCAAGACAAGTAAAATCAATAAAAGTTGAAAAACTGAAGGCAGGTCAATTATTGAGGGTGTGCAATGGATTAATTGAGTGTGATTGATTTCATCAGGTGATGAGGGTGATTGGTGCGGAAGCCTTTCGGAGGCTGATATCATCCACAGTCGTCCTTTTGTGTTTGCCAATAACAGATTTTTGGGAGGTTGAATTATTTTCTTTTAATTCCATTTCAGTTTCTTATCTTTAAACGTATTTTGTCTTCTGGCCACTTTTTCAGTCCCACAATCTCAGGCACCACTTTTCAAAGTTTATTTTTAACTTTTCTTGGGTGTTAACATTTTGTGACGAATAAGGTGTTTCTGGTCATATTGACCCGGATTTCAAATTCACATTATGGAAAATTTATACATACAAATTCCAAAGTTTTGCTAGTCAAAATGCTTATTAGAGTTCCAAGTTTTTGTTTCTGGTGAGTACAGTCCTTTTTAACCCGATTGACCACAAGGAATCTGCTCCGGAAGAGGGAATGTTTTGCCACGATGTTTTGAGAGGGCATGTTCTGCCATTTACAAATTTTCATTGGAACATGCTTTTCGACGGCTCAAACTTCATGATATTTTATAAGTAGTCTACTTCTAGCCTTGAAATGGATCAATGACCATTCTGGGACAACCCGGATACCCCCGAAGGACCCTTTAGGAGACAAAAAACGAATTTTCACTGAAACATTCCTTTCAGCGGGTCAAATTTCATTATTTTTCATCTGCGAACTAGGATTGGGTGATCTTAAATTGATCTTTACGAGATCGATCCTTTCGATGTCGATTTTCGATTTTTTAAATTGATCCTATGACCCTTAGAAAAATCGGAGAGATCATCTTTTGTCTTGATCATGTTGGTATTCTGTAAATGAACCATAATTAAAACGTTAATTGTTTATGCTATACTGATGAAGAGTTGGCCGGGCTAAAACTTAAAGGGTGTCCACGATGAAATTGCCACACACAAACTTGATTCGCAAAACTCGAGTTTTCATCCGATTGCCATCAAATTTTCAGGGATTGAGAAATAACTATTAAACTTCATTTTACCATTTTACTCGTATTTTATTTACATTTTTATTTACATTTTATTTACCGCCACCTAACTATCAGCCGATACAATTTCATCGAGGCGAAACCCTACACCCGTACCCAGCAATTGAAGATTATTCACGCATCGTTCCTGCACAATCACCCAACTGGATGGCTCCGGGGCGTTCTTCAGCTGAACCATGTGAGGGATGTTCATGTTCACAAAGGCATTCGAGTTTTCATCGGTATTGACGAAACCCTTAGAGGAGGATAATGATTTTTCAGAGTCTGACGATAACTTGACGGTAATTAGTTTAAATAATTTTAATATAACGAATAACTCGAGTCAGAAACTCCCTACTCCCCAAACACAGTTAGGGACAGAAATTATAGTTTATTGCCAAAATTTCAACCGTATGAAAAGTGCGGTTAAAATTCAGGAAATTCATACAAAAATTTTGGGTTGCTCATTCCCAATAATTATGGCAACTGAAACCAGTTGGGACCAAAGTGTTAGGAGTGAAGAAGTTTTTGGAAATGCTTAGAATATTTTTAGAAATGATCGCAATTTGGAAATTTCTGAGAAGAAGTCCGGTGGGGGTGTTTTAGTTGCTATTTCTACCAAATTTAATTCAGAAATCATTGATACATCTACAGTTAAGGAATTCGAACATGTATGGGTGAAAGTACACATGGCAGGTGAAATACACGTATTTGCCACAGTGTATTTCCACCCAAATAACGCTCGCAAAGAAGTATATGACCATTTTTTTCAAATTGCTGATGAAATTATGTCTCAACTTTCACCAGAAGTGAAAGTTCACATATACGGTGATTTTAATCAACGTAGTGCTGACTTCATTCTAGACAATGATAACGAGTCCATCTTACTACCAGTCGTTGGGGAGAATGAAACATTGCAGCTTATTTTCGACAAAACTGCCGGCCTGGGGCTCAATCAAATTAACCATGTAAAAAACCAACAAAATTGCTATTTAGATTTTTTATTGACAAATATTCAGGAAGACTTCTGTGTAAGTAAATCTATTTTCCATTATGGAAAAATGAAGCTTTTCACACAGCAATTGAGTTTTCCTTATTTGTTCATGAATACGAAAAACCCAACGACTATGAATATGAAGAGGTTTTTCAATATCATTTAGCAAATTATGATATCATAAGACACAAACTTAACGGAATTGATTGGCAAACGATTTTTAAGAATGAAGCAAACGTTGGAACTTCTGTTGAGGTTTTCTATAAATTATTGTTTGAAATAGTAGTTGAGCAAGTACCACTCAAAAAAGTTAGGCGAAGAGGTTATTCGAACCACCCAGTTTGGTATAATAAAGAAATAAAAAATTTAAAAAATCGGAAGCAAAAGGCCCACAAAATGTATAAAAGAGATTGTAACAGTAATAACCTGACATACTATTTGAAGATTTGCGATGAACTAAATCTAGCTATTAGTAATGCATATGATGAGCATAATTCAAAAACCGAACTTGAAATTAAGTCTTGTCCAAAAAAATTCTTCAATTATGTTAAAACTAAGCTGAAATCTGACAATTTCCCATCTAGAATGCATCTACACTCAAATGTTGGTGATAACGCGGAAGAAATTTGCAATATATTTGCAACATTCTTCCAAGAAATCTATACCACGTTTGATGAAGAAGATCGCGATTATGAATATTTCAATTTCTTCCCAGAATTTTCAAGGGACATTGGAGTTAGTCAAGTCAAATTTCAAGACATTTTGGAAGGTTTGAATAAATTAGACGTTTCCAAAGGTTCTGGCCCTGATGGAATACCACCCGTATTTATGAAGAACTTAGCATTAGAACTCACAGCACCTTTATTTTGGCTTTTTAATATGTCACTGGAATCTGGGATTTTTCCCAAACTTTGGAAAAGTTCCTATCTAGTACCTATTTTTAAAAGTGGAAAAAAATCGGACATTTGTAACTATCGTGGAATTGCCATTATTTCCTGCGTTCCTAAACTTTTTGAAGCAATTATCAATGAAAAATTGTTTTCTCAAATCAAAAACAGACTGACTAAAAAGCAACATGGATTCTTCAAAGGACGATCAACTAGCACAAATTTATTGGAATTCGTCAACTACTCACTGATAGCAATGGACAATGGCAACCATGTAGAAGCTCTTTATACAGACTTCAGCAAGGCTTTTGATCGCATTGACATACCCATGCTTCTATTCAAATTGCGAAAAATGGGAACTGAGGCAGGAATCCTCAGATGGCTCGAATCCTATCTTACTAACCGTCAACAAATAGTTAGATTCAAAGGGAAGAAATCAAATCCTATTAAGGTCACTTCTGGAGTCCCCCAAGGCTCTCACTTAGGTCCCCTTTTATTCATTTTGTTTGTAAATGACATTTCCTTTATTCTCAAAAACATTAAATTTCTTATTTACGCTGATGACATGAAACTATTTTTAGAAATAAGAAACAAAGAAGATATCATGACATTCCAGAAAGAAATAAATGATTTCTATACTTGGTGCAACAAAAGTCTTTTACAGCTGAACGTAAAAAAATGTAATTCGATAGCTTTTAGTAGGAAACGAAACACCCCAGACATAACTTATCAATCTAGGGAATCAGCCAGTTGAAAAATGTAAAAGAACAAGGGATTTAGGAGTTATCTTGGACTCGAAACTAACTTTCATTGATCATTACAATACAATCATCAACAAAGCAAATAATATGCTTGGATTTATAAAACGATTCTGTTACAATTTTCATGATCCGTACACAATAAAAACATTGTATATTGCATATGTAAGGTCAATACTGGAATATTGTAGCGTAGTTTGGTCACCATTTTCAGTCACCCATGAAGAACGACTAGAATCGGTGCAGAAGCAATTTTTACTGTATGCACTTCGTAAATTAGGTTGGACAAGGTTTCCGCTTCCATCTTATGAAGCCCGCTGCATGCTCATCAGCATCCAATCATTAAAAGAGCGCCGTGAATAAGCATTAGTATCATTCGTAAATGATATTGTTTCGCAACGCATTGATTCAGCAGAACTTTTGTCAAAACTTAATCTTTACATACCGTCGCGGCAACTACGAAATAGAAATATATTTATAACAAGCCATCATCGTACAAATTACGCCAAATTCGGACCTCTGAATCAGATGATGGCAACTTACAATAAGCATGGAGAAAATGTAGACTTCACTATGACCAAAACAAAACTAAAACAATACTTCAATTCAATAAGATAATAAAAAACGATTCAAAACATTAAAAATGCAAATCTGATGTGTTAGTTTTCTAAGGCGCACTGTATATATAAGTGAAACATAAAATGTAAGCACTATTGTAACAAAACGGTCTACTATTGATTGACGACAAAATAAATAAATAAACTTGCAGGATGTGAATAATGCACTATGAACCCACCCAAATTTTCATTAAATTCTACCGAACGGTTAAAAAGTTAGAGCAATATCATAATGTGGCAATTTCATCGTGGACACCCTTTACAACGATGCATAAATGCGAAACTTAAAATACCATAAAAATTATTGTTCAGAAACGTAACTTCCTATGATTAAGGAAAAGTCAAGAAAATTCAAACGTCTAAACGTTTACTTAAGAAAGTTATAGCGCTTTTTAAATCCATTCCGGGTCATATTGGCCCCGACACCTAGAGAAGGTTAAATATTTTTTTTATAAGCAAAAACAAAATTGTTAAATAATTATCGTTCAAAAGGCGTATTCTAAAGGCTAACTAAAAGTAAATTGGGGCGCTCTTAGCATTCCCCTCAGCACGACTCTAGTGTTGGGAATCGACAATCTTTGCCAGTGGTTTTTTTACACTTCTATAGAAAACAACTGGTATAAGTTTGATCAAAGTAGTCGATAGCGTTCATAAATAACGACAAATGGAACTCGAAAGAAGTCGAAATATTTTGCACACAAACACCTGGAAAATCCGGAATGGTCCGGTCGAGTGCTCAAAACAACAGTTTGTCGAGTGCTCAAACCGAACAAGGATAGTCTAAGTGTGGAAAGGAGTCAGTGAGCCTGAGCATCAGCATGAGCATGATTGACCACTCGAGGTTGCTACTCCGTAACGCCAGACCAGCTGTAATTACACAGAGAACCAACAGATGATGCCAGCATACATCCTCAATGTGTAAAAACTGGTGATCTCAAACTAAGGAAATACTGGCGCTGGTTTTGCCCGAATGTAGGTCAAGTAAGGAGTGGGCAGGGATATGTTGACGTGGTTCTCGCTCTGAGGAGAGTCGCGAAGTCCAACTACACTTTCAGGGATGTTGGATAAAATGGTTTGGTTTGCAGTGGGATACATTTTGGTCAACGGTGTACTGAATTCAACAGACGTCGGCAGCGAATCAGATATTTAACTTTGTCCCGGTTTATTCTCTGTACAGAGATGCACATTAAAATTTGGCACAGATTTAAACCAACAAGGATGTTTTTGGGACCGCTCACAAGCGTGGATGAATTATTTCAATGGAATTCAAGCATACGTGAAAACATCGAGTTTAAAAACCGATTTCAACCAACAGTAGGGATGCTTTTGGGGCCACTCACAAGTGCGGCTGGTTTAATTTAAATGAAAACAAGAACACGTTGAAATATTCAATATGTGGACCGATTTGACCCGATAGTAAGGATGCTGTTGGGGTCACTCAAAAATGTGAGTGATTTATTTCAGCAGAATCCAATCTTATCCAAGAGTATGTTAAAATATTAAGTTTGAGGACCTTTATTTTATTTCAGCATAATACAAAAATACGTCAAAACATCGTGCTTGAGGACCCATTCAAACCAACACACACAGCAGCAACGGTGAACTAAAAACAAAATTTCAATTCACCGGAGTTGTCCACAGTATCCATGTTCCCCAGAGCTCAGGGCATGCCGCCATCCACCCATCGCGACCACACGGCGGTTTCTTCGCCAATCAATCAAGTACACCATCGGTTCGTATCAATCTTACACTTCAACGTCACAGCATTCAAATGACCATACCGTCATAGTAAAAAAAAAAATATCACTCTCAGATGCAGAGCACTCAGAAGTCACCAGCAAAGCAGGAACAGTACTATGGGAGAGACCCGACTTTTTGTTTTTGGTGTCCGTTTGAACGGCTAAGCTTGTCACGATCCATCTCGCCAGACCTGACTTTTAAAATACCTACTGCTCGTCTCACTCGTTTCTTTCCATTCGCCGCTACTCTGCCAAATCCATAACCATACTTAGACAATAGACACATGCGTACACTCTACCTTTCTCATGCTGTGGAAAGGAATCGGTGGACTTACGAACAAACAGGAACCAGGGATCGTCAGCTGCGCCACAAGGTGTTGATGTGCGTTAAAGCTAACCCCAGTTTTTCAATCCGAGATGTTGCCAGAAGGTACAACGCCAACTTGTTGAATCACGAATTACAGGTCTTTGAGAAGGCCGGTAGCGCTCGATCACTTTTACCTGATGGAACATCTCTGGAAATTCAAGGAAATGGAACTGAATCGATAATCAACGATACGAGAAAGTCCGGGCCAGGCAACAATGGAGAGCTCAACAAAGTTCCGTCTACTTTTGCTGCTGCTTCCCAAATCAGCTGCACGTTTCCCGGTTTTTTTCGGGTTGCAAACCACTCCTAACGGAAGTTACCAGATTCGTCGAGGTTCTGCATGGGCAATTTCTAGATGATTTTCTAGGACTAGGTGCGCAAAGCCCTTTTTTTGGTTTTCCTGTACTTGCCGGTGAATTTTCTGTTTGAAAAACGGGTTTTGGCCCATGCGACTCTCCAGGTACTGCAAACAACGTTAGGCCATCGGGAAGACCTGTTTTGAAACGGTTCCCTATTATTCGTGTAGTCTCCTCCATTATCTTCTGCGCTCTTGCGTCCAGAGCAGATTGCCGAATGTCTATGCGGCTCACTCCACTGTCCTCCACATTGAAGTAGTTTTTGATCAGTCACTAAAACTTTTCCTCAACTCCAAATTTACTCACGTGGTAATTGAAGTCCTGATTGTGTTTTGTTGCGTTCAGACTGGCATATTAACGCCATTTCAAGCGAGTTGTAGCCTCTATGAATCCACTTGCTCTCTTCTTGGTTTTCATCGGCACAGCCAACTGCAGGGTTCGAAGGCCTACGTGTAGTTTGGAGTGACGTTCTCGTAGCTTTTAGGTCAGCGGGGTCCTTTTTCAGTTTCTTGAAGCATTGTGTGGGCATTTACCAGGCAAAATCGATGCTTCAGATTCATATAGGATACCTAAAGTGGCACACATGTGGCTCTTCCTCAATTCTCGTCATATTGACCGTCAATTTGAGGTAAAGCGGGTTATTTGGACCACCTATGAACAGTTTTTCTTCCAGACTGCGTTCAACGAGCGTTACAGAAGAACCTTCGTCTAAGAAGGCGATGATGAAGTGCGTGATTTTCTACCGATTGGCCTCTAACATCTTCTTGAAGGCTGTTTCACGTTTGCCGTGTAGAATTTGATGATGACCATCTATCTTACATCGGCTCGATTTGTGGCATTTGCGTTGTCCATGTGGATTAAGGCAGCTTCTGACTGATTCCACGCCAAATCGGTCGGTCACCAAACTCAACTATCTTCGATTTTGATGAAACTTGGTACACGTCTTCGGTATGTTGAAAAAAATCCACTGGTGTTAAGATTATTTGGATTCAAGAGTAACTTTGAGATGGGTGTATGTTTTTTTCCAACATTTTACTTGAAAAACCGTAGTTCAAAACCATTACATTTAGAGAAAAACTTTATATGGGGGAGTTGTAGAGAACTAAAAAGGCTTTGTAAAAAAATGTACACTGAAAAAAAAATTTTTTTCATAAAGAAAAATCGAAAATAAATACTAAAAATCAAATATAAAAAAAAAATATTTTTAATATTTTTCAAATTTGTTTTGTGGAAATTTGAGAAAAAAGACACGTTTTGAAAATAACTCTAGGATGGACGCTTTTATAATAAAAAAGTTTTCCGAAGAGCGAACTTTGGTGCATATTTCAAATTTTGGTTATTCATTATTATAAATGATAAATTAATTATACAATATGATGTTGGAGATCATTAAAAACAATAATGATGATAATGATAAATCACCTGAACGCAACCTGTTTTCGAGATTTTTCGGATTTTATTTCAATAGAATGAAAAAACATCAGAAAATTCGCTCTTTTCTTAAGTTAATCGAGATTTCCACCAGAAATGATAAATTTTCCAAGATCTTCATATTATAACGTTCACATTACTCTAATGTCCTCTTTTCTTTTGATATCAGGATGATAAGAAGACTCATTTGAAAAGAACAAGATAAATAGCACTATTGTTTTAATATTGCAATCAATATATTTATAATTGTTTTATGGCTGTATCGGTCGGGCCGCTCAGAGAATGAAGGGAGCGAATTTGCTAAAGCGATGAAAGTAACAGCGAGATAGATGTCGCAGGGCGACAAGTGTGAAATGGACAGATGATGAAATTATGCGGAGGGTCATATAGAAGAAGCATATTAATCGAACTGCTGACTATTTTGCCAAGCTCCAACGATGTTAGAGGTCGGGTGTAGTGTGTGAAAACTACACTCCGAACAGTTCGGTGATGTAGCGATGAAAGTAACACATATTGTTTAAGGTAGGTAGACAAATAGCAGCTATAACGTATGTCAGGTATATCTTCTCATAAAAAACAGCTAATGTACGCTGCCTGTAAACTACCAGAGATGGTTTATACCTGCATTTCCAAAGGTACCACAGCCAATATATATGCTCATACATAGTCGCATTCATCAGTAAAATCTATCTGAGTGAACTGAAAATGGAGTTTCACATGAAGAAGTGTTGTATGCCGTTTCCCACTAAACGGTGCTCAAAAACCTTTGTAAATTAACCGAACAAAATGTCAAAAAACTCAAGTTTATGGGCAAAACACATTTGGACACTTTTTGATGATTTGTGATAATTGTCGTTTGCATTTAAATAGAACGGAACAATCCCATGCTGCAATTTCGGAGCCTAGTGAGAAACCATCAATTACTAACATTATGGATCCACAACCATCTACATCACGGCAAGTAGACTTGTATGGTCTCGAGGAAACGCCATCGGCAATATCATTAATGTCAGTGCCATCTGATAGCAGTGTGCAAGATTATTCAAGGCGCCATAATATTGAGCTATTTAACAAGGGCGTAGCTGGAATCAACGTTTCGCCAATATCGGCTAAAAAGTTCCTGAACGTAAATTATGCCCGCAAAAGTTCAAAGATGTTTCAAACGGCATTCGGACACACATATTTGGGGATCAAGCGGAGGAGGATGACCTGGAACAATTGAAAGTGAAAGCAGCCGAATATGACGAAATAATCGCGCAGCTAAAGGACCGGTATGCTGATCCAGAAACTTCGAGGGACGATCAAGTAAGGATACTTTCGGTTTTACCACAATCTTGGACAAATCAAAGAGTAATGGCAGAATTTGGAATAACAAACAAGTACATCGTATCACAAGCTAAATTCCTTGCAAAGCACGAAGGTGTTTTAGCTGCCCCTAACGAAAAGCTGGGACACGGTCTGAACCCGGAAATAAAAACCAAATTTTGCAATTTTACGACAGTGATGAGATTACACGAGCAACCCTGGTATGAACGACTACGTTTCAGTGAGGAGTGAAGGTAAGAGGGTTCATATTCAAAAGCGCCTTTTAGTTTGTTCATTAAGAGAAGCTTTCATTAAATTTCAAGAGATGCATCAAAATGCTGTTGGGTTTAGTTTTTGTAGCACTAAGACCAAAGCATTGCAAATTACTTGGCAGCACAGGTTCTCATAACATTTGTGTTTGCACCATTCATGAGAACATTAACTTGATGCTTCATGGTCTTAGAAAATATTCATTCGAGAATGATTATAAATTGTGTTTTGAAGAAATATTATGTAGCTCATCAACTAGAACTAAAAAATGTTACCTCCGTGAATGCGAACGATGTCCAGGCTTTTCAGATTTTGAGAGTAGTTTAACAGACAAATTAGAAAAACGTGGTTTAGTTGAAATATCTTTGAGCAATGGATTTCAACTGATAGATGTAGTTTAGAGACACTTGTTAAACCAATTGATGAATTTATTGCTTATTTTTGTGAAAAGTTGGAACAATTAGTATCCCACGATTTTGTCAAATCTCAGCAGTCTAGTTTCTTGAGAGATTATAAAAGTTGTCTTAAAGACGGCGAAGTAATAATAATTTGTGATTTTTCTGAAAATTATTCATTTGTTTTTCAAGATGCTGTTCAAAGTAGTTATTGGAGTAATGAGCAAGCCACTATTCACCCTTTTGTCATTTATTACACGGAATCTGGAATACTTAAAAATATCAGTTTCATTGTTATCTCAGAAGTGTTGAAACATGATACGATTGCGGTGCAGGTGTTTATTTCAAAACTAATAAGCTTTTTGCAAACAAAAATTAAAGTAAAGAAAGCTACGTTTATGTCTGACGGGGCAGCATCCCAATATAAAAATAGGAAGAACTTTGCAAGCCTTTGTAAGTTTAAAAAGAAATACAATATTGATGCTGAATGGCATTTTTTCGCAACATCCCACGGTAAGGGACCTTGCGATGCAATTGGTGGTACATTAAAACGAATGGCAAGATATGCAAGCCTTGCTGTACAACATGAAAACCCTATAAAAAGTGCATTAGAGTTATTCGAATGGGCGAACCAAAAAAGTGATGATTGTTTAACAAAAATGTCGTTTTGTTATGTATCACATGAAGAGTATGAACAGGGCAGCAGAATGGAATGAAATTTACCGACAGACTAAAACGATTGCAGGTACACAAAATTACCACTCATTCGTTCCAATTTCAGAAAACGAAGTTTTTGTAAAACTGTTTTCGAATGACGAAGAAGGCAGGATTCATAATATATATAAAAGCAATCAATAGTTTATATAATGTTTATGTAATATTATCAATGACCGAGACTAATAAATGGTATATATATAAATATAAATCCAACCATAATTCATTATTTTTGTCTTATAACTTTAAGTGAAGCTTTTTCAATCGACGAGCTGTTAAGAGTAAGTAAGAGGCACATACATGTGTTTTAAAAAGGCTAAAAACACAAGAGAAACAATCGTTAGCTATTGTTGTTTTAATATCACGAGTAATTTATGAAAAGGGCGTATTTTTTGAGGTTTTGAAATTTTATTGAAAGAAAATCAGAAATATCTTGAAAACGGTTGCGTTTACGTGGTTTATCATTATCATCATTATTGTTTGTAATGATCTCCAAAACCATATTGTAACATCAAAATTTATTTATAAGAATGAATAACCAAAATTTGAAATATACACCAAAGTTCGCTATTTGAAAACTTTTTATTATAAGAGCGTCCATCCTAGAGTTTTTTTAAAACGTGTCTTTTTTCCTCAAATTTACCATACAACAAATTAAAAAATATTAAAAATATGTTTTTTTAGATATTTTATTTTTAGTAATTATTTTTGATTTTTCTTGATGAAAAAAAAATTTTTTTTCTGTGTATATTTTTTTAAGAAAGGCTTTTTAGTTCCCTACAATTTCCTTTATATAAAGTTTTTCTCTAAATGTAATGGTTTTTGAACTACGATTTTTCA